>JALKBU010000617.1:0-30616 GCA_023091735.1 Trichomonas tenax | reverse complement strand
ATAAGGCCACAACTACTCATAATGAAGTCTTCTTTGGCTTCCAACATTGAGTTCAATCCATTTCAACCTATTGATACTTTTCCATTTTTTCCCGCAAACATGTCACTTTCCTTTATTTTGACATTCTAACTTTACACGTCAAAAATAAGTTGCATGTCAGAAAAGCACGTTGTTCTATTTTGTCCCAGTCCCATAGATTTTTAATTTTACTTGACAAATTATTTTTTACAGGACAATTTTATTTTACATGTTAAAATATATGTTTACGTGACAGATTCGATTTTGATTCAAAGAGGATGGATAAACTATCATATAAGCTAGTCTTTGAAATAATGTTACACTGTTTAAAGGATGTGGAAAATATACTAAAGAGAAGAATGAGATTCCTAAATATAAGAGATTATCAAAACTATGATCCCAAAAATCTTAAATATTTAGACATGGCTAATGATTTACAGCTCAAATCTTTGATCAAATCATGAGATATGGAGAAAAAAAACATCAAAAAGATTTCCTGACATTGTGATCTTTGCAGTCGCGTTGGTGTAAAACCTTTATTTTTACAGTAAAATCATAAATTTGCAAAATACCAAAAACAAATAGTTTTGAATTTTCACTTGTTTTTGGTGTTTTTAGATATAACACTCGCTGGCTGTATCAGAAAACTTAGAAAAAAGTTTCGAAAAATTTTTCTCATTTTTCTTTGATTTTTGGTATTGAAATATTGTGTTGTAGTTATTTTCAAGCGAAATTCAAAAAATAAAAATAAAAAAGTATTGTTTCAGAATTTGATTTTATAATCAGAATATAGACATTGAGTAGACCATAAAAATCGATTGAAAAATTTTGTTTCCTGATTGCTGTGTTTTGACGATGAATTTAGATATATAACTCGATATCATTACCATTTCGACGGTCAAATCGCAAATGCAAGCATTTCTAAAAAACAATGATGATTTTGTTGCAAAAATGGGCCCTGTGATATCTAGAGATACCAGATATCACAGTAAAAAGAAAAGAAATGAACAAAGAAATTGAATTCAATGGTCGTTATTTTTTTTCAATTAAACCGTCTTGATTTATCGAATATAGGCTCCATAAGACAAACAAAAAGAATATATGCAAAAATCAGAAAATCTGTTTTCATTAAAAATTAATGGAGAGTCCTTCACATGACTTCGAGAGTCCGTCACGTCGGAGAATGTTGATCCTCGAAGTCGTGAGCATGGTCAGGCCGTTCATTGTCATGATCCTATCCTGTATCACCGGAATTTATCTGTTATTCCTCGCGAATACAGAATTTTCGTTCATATTACAGATTATTTTATATTTCATCGGCTGCGTTTTAATTTCACCATCGCTTATATTATTCTACGCGCTCTACGGAAGCTTGTTGAAGCCTAAAATCCCTGTAACTCTTGTCGATCAAAATGATAATACCGAAACTAACCATGAAACTATATAATATTATAAATAAAGTGTACTGTCTGTTTTTACTTTACTAAAAATTGTTTACTCTCGTATATTTTTTCTACCGACATCCGATTTTTCGCTATTCACAGCACAAATCACGCGCGCGATGGCTCCGATAGGACATTCATTGTATATTCACTAGCTTTCATTGATTTTTTTCGAAAAAAAAAACAAATATATATTCAATAAAAAGAAACTAAACAACCAACTCTTTACGTATATTTATACCTCCATGAGTCTATTATTATCGCATAGACTGTGACACCCAACTTTCACATTTTTTATTTGTCCATATAAAATCATATTACATTCTAGTCAAGGGAGTTTATGTTTAGATATCCCTGAGCCTATATGTGTTGTACTTTGAATATCAAAAATTACCAAAATAATATTTTCATTTATCCATCGAATTCAGTAACGATACCACCAAACTGCTGATTATCCAAATCTAATCTCGTTTTTGATGGAAAACAAAGATTTTAGTTTTAATATTTTGTTGGCAAAATTCTTATAAATTATCCAGTACAAATGGTATTTGGATTAATCATAAAAAGTTATAAAATGGTGCTGTCAAAATAGTCTTGGATTTCAAATATTTTCCAATAATATTTAAAATATAATTCCATATAAACAAAATACATGATAATGCGTAATAAAATTGTAATAAACTGTAAGTAACTAAACTGCTCCAAATCTCTTTCTCTTGATTTTTTCATATATTCTTGATCAAAATATTGTTATCATAAATGAAAATGCATGAAAATTAAAATTGAATCATCGAAATTAGATCAATCAATTTTCGTTAATCTATTAAGAAGAAAAATTTCTTAAAGCAGACCATACTTTTCTAGATCAATATTTCGAATCTTGTGTTTGTATTCTCCAAAATTGTCTATAGTAAGAGGTATCAAATCTCGTTTTGTTCCCATGTGAGTTCCCAAATAAGGGTGTTCGTGCTTTTCTGTAATGATTTTCACCCATGTTGAGCGATCAAGAACGTAAAATTGTGGGCAAATCATTGGGAAACACATTTCTTTTTCTGTTAAAGGATCAGGAACGCCATGGAGCGGATTTAGAGGATTTTCACTTAGATCATGGAGTCCTTTTCCAATTCTGTACTTCTTTCCATTCCTAACGAATGTGATTCCCGTTAAAGGAAGTGCTTTTATCATTTTCGAATCTTTTTTAGTGAGATGTTGTGGTTTTTCTTTGTTATAGTCTTCATCTTTTTCCAGTCTTTCTTTTATCTTGTTGCAGAGGTCAATTGAGTATCCAATCTTTCTAGAAAACTCTTCTTTCGATGTATCCTCCCAGAAGTCTTTATAGAGGTGAATGATTCTTTCTTTGACTTCAGCTGACCAACTTGCGATGATATCATCAACTCTTTTCTCTTCTGGAATCATGAAACTTACAGAAGAAGAAATCTCATCAACTTGACCAATCTCGCGTAGTTTTATATCGGTATCTCTAATTATTTTCTGCCTGTATTCGAATACACTGCCAAGATTTTCCTTAAACTGCGCTATATCGGCCGAATCGACAAGTCCAAAAAATAACTGTAGCGGTGTTGCATCTGGCCATATTTCCAACAACTCGTCGCGATGTGAATTGATTTGGTTGACATAATTCTGGTATTGCTTGACTTTTCGCTCTTTTGCATAATTTCTTGCGAATTCTGGCTCAATTTCTTCGAATGAGGGTATGAAAGGCATAACATCATTGTACTCTAGAATTGGTTTTGCCTTTGTCATCACTCTACACTAAAATATTCAACAACTTCGTTATCCTCTAATTTTGTGCCCCTGCATAACGTGTATAGACCCTATTTTCATTTTTCCTAACTTAAAACTCCAATAATATCCATACAGGAGCCTTCTCGGTTCAACCAACAACCAATACCAAACTTTGCAAAGCTAATTCCAAATCTACATTTTGAATACGTGAATTTTAATAAAATATTTTGATAATTTTATGTGAAACAAAGCTTCTTTATAGTCTCTGTTATACTTCTGCCTTCATTATGAGTCAAAGGTATGGCAAGTTTTCTATAAAACAAAGCTTTTTCTTTATTTGTATTTATTATACTATATTGAGTCATTCTATCATTTGGAATCGGCAGTAATTTACTAGTAATAGTGGTGGAAGCATTAATATGAATTGTTATAATATTGTGAAAAAATATTTTGCATTATCTATTCTAAATATAACCGTTATCCTATATGTGTCATATAAATCCGATTCTCTAAAATAAAATAGCATATTAGAAAATTATTTGAATTGATATGTGATTAGTAGCAACGATCTCTTGGCTATCGATTGCCTATATGTTGTAGCGTTTGTAATTAATGAATAAAGAAATCAAAATAATATAACCGAACAATGAGATAAAAATGCGGTACTTTGTAATACATAAAGTCTTTTAGGTACAAACAGCGGGCATAATTAGCATGAATAATTGATTAAAGATTGATAAATCTTCCAAACTTCGGTTGAGAGTGGATCAATCACAACCTTTGGTTTGACTATTGGTTTTATCTCTGGTTTAAGGTATTCGAAGAACCAGAAAACAACTGTTGGCAGAAATGTCGTCGAACTTTTCAAAATATTTTTGATTGCTGAAGAACGTGTCGAATTTACCGATTTTGTGAAGTCGCTGAACGCTCCTAACGCGGATTCGAGTGAGTTGTTCGTTTCTACGAGCTGATCGTAATATTTATGGTGTCTCTTTGCATTAAAATTGCAAACAGCTTCGTTAAACCTGTTCGCAGCCGACTGTAGAGCTGCTGCGTCTTCTAGTAATATTTGTGTCTCGTTCAATTTCGTCTGATGTGGAACAACACAATCTTTTGCAGCGACAATGGCGTTGTTCAGCGATAGCCGCGTCTGCGTAAGTGGTCCTTCGACTGATGGAACGATCGGAGAGTTGCTCATCAAACCACGTTTTGATGAGTTGAGATTCATTATTTTTAAATGTTGTATACAACGACAAACTCTGTTTTAGACGAAAATTGGAATGATTATAGCACTTGCAATCACTTCAATTACTGAGTTTTTTGATGCATCAATGGTCAGACTATAGTATTCTCGCTTGATTTTGAACAAAATATTTTGCGATTGTTAATTTACTAACGATTGATACTAGTTTTTATACATCCATTCATCTCGCATTCGAAAAATGTAATGTTGCACAATCTGTTTATCGTTAGCTTTAATCAATATATTTATCGAGAATAATTTTTTAACGACATGAATCATATTTTCTTTTAAAATGGGGATTGCTACTCCGCATAATGACTAATTACAAAGTACTGATAAGTGAAAATTGAATATTATTATTGTCTGATAATAACTTAGAGTTTGGTTTTTAATCACTGGCGAATAGCTTTGAATTTGTGTGTCATTGAAATCCATGAGAATTTTATATAGTTAAAATGAGTATTAGTAAAAGATAAATTTTGTATTTTCCTTAATATCAGAAATTCAACAAAACAAACATTCTAAAATTGTGTAAAACATTGAATTAACGATAATCTGTTTTAAAATAGCCAGTTTAAATACACATTTCTACAAGAAATTGATGATTTTTAGAATACTTGAAAAAGAAAAAAAACCAAAATATTTTCAAAAAAATTATTTTTCATATGTTTTCATTTATTGTTTCAATTTTCTAAAATCAAGAACAATTTCGATAATAACAATACTATCTATTCTATTTACCATTTTTCGTTTTTCTATATGATCACTAATTTATTATTTCATTTTAAAAGGACATTTAGTTAGGATGCACAAGATAAACTCGCAACAATGAGTGCCTCAAGAGCGCAAAGATAAACAATAGCTAAACGAATATTATGAATTCGAATTTCAACATTTTTTTGAATCTGATTTTTAATAATCTGTACTCTTTCATTGGGTTCAACATCAGGATTTTCCAATATTCACACAAAGGCTATTGCTCAAACACATAATTTTCATTTTATCCATGATAATTTTGTTATTGAAGTGTGTTCTCCAAAAAATTTCAGCGCAAAACTGCTTTCAAGAAAGAATTACGCATAGAAACAACCGTGTTCAGTTATTTTAACCAAATTTAATCAATTCAACAAAACATCTTTAGTAATCAGTTATTTTGCTTCAGTTACGATTCATTTCTTTCGAATTTATTTCTAAAGTCATAATTTGAGAGGATACAAAAACTTGATGGATCCTCAAGTTTTCATTAATTTGTCTTCTAGCGGCGAAAATCTGCGAAACAGTGCCACAGAGGTTCTGCTGGAGGCAATGGAGGATCCAAATTTCTTGAATTTCTTGTTGCAATTATTAGATCAAATAAAAACTGAGCGTAACCATATTATTACACTCAACCTTCTGTACGTAATCTACAGGATGCTCAACAAACACCGGTATTCATTCGAAAGCATTCAACAATTAGTCCAACATCTTTTCAATCTCATTCTAGAAATCGATTATCAAGCAATTAACTCCCTCATCCGCTGTTTTACATCTATATTTACAAGTTACCCCAACATATTTATGCCATATTTAGAAATGACAATTAACACAATTATTAACCATGAAACTATCGAAAAAACTGCACTTGCGCTGTGCTTTACAAGCAAATTCCTTCCACGCACATTCACAAAATCCGAATCTGAAATAGAATTAAACGATGTTGCAACTAAATTGATTCCAAAGCTACTCAAAATCATGAATATCATTATAACTACAGCTGATAATGCTCCTCTCTCAGATTTATCGATTGATATAATTGATAATATTTATCAAATTCTTTCTTACTTAATAACAACTAATTTCGCTATTAACAGCGAGATCACAATCAACCTGATCCAAATAGTCCCACAGCTTTTGTGTTCAACTGATTTTAGATTAAAAATGAACGAATTACGAAAAAGTTTTCTCAAAGATCAAGAAGGAATCATTTCGGCTCTTATTTCGAAGTACAGCAATCCAGATTTCGTCAGGCCTCAATCAAAAGAGTTTTCAAGTTTTATTTTCAATGATTACTCGATGATTATCATTGATTCATTGTTGCAAGTTTATTCTTCAGCAAATGATAATTCCGACTTAATCACTTCAATCATTCCAATATACACTATGATGCTATCAAAAGGAATACACCTGGATGTGCTTATATCAGAGAACTTCATCACATCATTCGTTTTCCCTGTTTGCAGACTTCTTCCTGATGATTATACTTTGATGGAACAAAATCCACTTCAGTATTACTATTTCTGCGTGAATGTCAATCACAGCACAGAAAAGGAAGTCATAAGAGGCTGCATCTACAATCTTTTGAAGGAAATGCATCTTCATCAAAGAGAAGTCGTTCAATATTTCATTGATCATTTCTCAGATGGAGTTGTTGACAATGCAGGATTGGAATCGAGATTGTTTATTTTGTCGATGCTTTCTTTGTTCGAGAAATTCGATGAAGGTGTTATTACTCCTTTGCTTTCTATATATTTCTCTGAAGATTTATCAGTCAGACTTCAGTTTTTGAGTTTTTTAGGAAACATAATGAAACATGGTTCTGTTGAAACAATTGAAACGAATGTTTATGTTATAGAATTAGCTTGTAATGCCATTTTCAACGATCCTTTCTCATTAGGAAAGTTTGCAAGCTGCTTATTGCTATTGAAATCATATGATGAGAATTCATACAATATTGCTGAGAATTATGACATTATTCAAATGATCCAAATAATCATTTCATTGATGGAAGAGTTCAATGATAAAAAGATTCAGCAATTGATTTCAATTTTAGCTGTTTCTCATCCGGAATCTCTTTGTTCGAATGCGTATTCATTAGTATCAACACTATTGGAGCTTTGGGAAGGAAATGCAAGCAGCTTAGATGAAAGTTCCGATTATTCATCGAATGCCAGCGAAATTCTTGTATCAGTGGCTTCAATCATTGATTCAATGCCAATGGATCTATTCAAAGATGAAGCAGAGCAAATAATAGAATTCATTTTTAAGTGTTTATTGCAATATCAAGTTGCGGACTGCGACAAACAATTGTGCGCAGTTTTAATATCATTGAAACGCAAACTTAAATTAACGCCTTTATCAATATATAATGTTTTTGATGTTTTTGTCCAAATAATACAAACCAACAAAGTTAAGTATGACTTAATTGAGAATTGCCTTGATCTGATAATGGCTTTGATAAATGATTTCCAAAATTTCGTTGCTTCAGAGAAAATTTCAATGTTGTTGAGTTTAATTGATCACACAATTCAACTGACAGACTTAGAAATGTACACAGCTGCAATATCAATTTCTCTCGCAAACATCATTCAGCATTTGCAAAAATCCGAGTCTTGTTTGGAACTGACACAAAGAGCTTTCGCATTCATTAACAACAACTCAGAAATTGCTCTTTTTGGAGCTGCTGTTATTCACCTTGCATCAGGAATATTGATAAATGAAGCAGAAATTTGCGCGAATACAAATGATGAAGTCATTGGATTCATTTTGCGCAGAATAAAGAAGCTCGCAAAATGCAACTTAAGAGTCCGCAAATACTCAATCATTTGTATGACATCTTTAGCACAGAGCAGGAATTCACCAGAGTTATCGAATGCTGCAGCATTTTTGGTAAATTCATTCTTAGGAAAGAAATTCGAAGAGAAAAGCGGCGATGATTCTTCTGATTTCGATTATTATGACTCAGACTTTGATTTATTAAGTGATGATGAATGTGATCAATACTATTCTGGCTTTGATATCCCATCTAACAAACTTCCATTCGACGAAAATGATGTCATTGCATACTTCAAATCAAGAATGATTGATTCTGGCCTTATTAATTCTCTTGAAGAGCAGTATTCTCCATTATTTACAGAACCATCACCAACTGAATAGAATTATTATATTTATATTAGATTATCATGTATTATTAATAAAAATGTTTGACTTAAACACATCCATGATTCATATCAACTAACATATTCCCAAAAACGTTATAGAGTCATTCTTTCATATTTTCTCCGCATAAAAATTGTTTTCATAATCAGAAATTTAATGAATATATTTTGTGTTAAGTAAATTTAATAATTGCCATGCAATTGATATATTTCTGCCATGTAAAATATAATTAAAAACTGACAAAAATAATGAGCAACAGGTTTACTCTTTCTAGGAGGAGTAAATATGCTGTTTCATTGTCAGATTTGGAAAAACAAAAGGAGAAGATGAAGAAAACCGGACGAAGGAAAGATAATAAAAACAAAAAATTATCAGCAAGTCAATTATATCAGTTAGAATCAAGTTTGAGATTATCAAGTACACAAAACCTGCCTAGAATTACACAAATCGAGGCAAATGAAGTCGTTACTGAGCCAGAAATTACTCAATCGCGTGTAGATCTTGAAAATCAATATAATACACTATGGGAACAGTATAGAGATGTGATGATGGAATCACAAGAGCTTAGAAATCAAAAGAAAGCTTTATTATTAGAAGTCGCATCTATCAAAAAGCAACAAATTCGCTTGCAACAGCTGATAGAACTAGCAAGATCAGGCAAAAAAGAAGAACCAGATGAGAAAAATGACAAACCTCAAGAATAATGTTTCATATTGTCGAAAATTCAAGAGTTCAACAATCGGAACACTTTGATTGTATACTATCGATGTTACTGATAATGATTTTGTTTGTAAAAAATGCGCGATTAAAAATACATACTTCCTGTATGTCTCATTCCTGCAAGAATGCGAATTCCAAGTAAAACTATGTGTTTTATTAGGTTTGTGACTGTATCTGGATGATTTAAATCAACAGAATCTAAATTTTCTTTATAATCAACCAAAAATTGTTGATAAACTTCTTTTGTATCGCAGGGTTTGATAAGTGAATATGGTGGAAGTATGATTATTGACTTTGTTTTTTGATATTCTCGAAGAGATTGTAATACAATAATGGCCGATTTTTAGCGATTGGATGCCTCTTTAATAGAAGAGACTTAATCATATCATATTTTTCACTGCCACAAATTTTAAAATAAAGGGGTTAACACCAAAATTGATGGTAAATTATTCATTTTAAAATGTTTTTAGAGACAAATGGAGAAGGAATTGAAACCCATGGAGTTGAAGATAGTAAATGCCAATGTAGTTCTATCAAAAAAGTGAATAAAAACATCGAATTATTGATGGGATGCTCAAAATCAGTATTAGATTGTTGGAAAATTTATTTAAATATATCTAAAAAAATTATTCACGATGGTGATACTAAAGCTTTGCTATTTGGTATTCAAGAAAAATATGTCGATGTCATTGATGAGTTTAATGATAACGTTCTCATTAGTTTTTCTCGTCGCGAATATTTTGAAATAGCAAAAGCATTTGTTGAAGAAGGTGTTGAATATATCTTTCAACGGAAGTATCCACAACATTTTTTTTTGCATATCTTGGCGATCTAGATGCTGTTAAGTATTTTATGAGTTTACCAGGAATTGATCCAACTATGACATGTGAACTTGGAAATACATTGCTCCATTATGCATGCGCAGGCAATTGATATTATGTGTGTGAGTATCTTTTGACTCTCCCAGGTATAGAAATTAATAAGAAGGATGATCGAGGCCAGACACTCTATGATCTTACTACTTATGAACGCATTGCGCATCTCTTGAAAAAGCATGGAGGTGAAGGAGGTAGTACAATTAAAAAGATGCTATATTGGTTTAAACTTTATATGTTGATTTAACCTTATTTATTTTTAACCTTAGTCAAAAAATGATTTTGAATCCTGAAATGAACTTCAATGAGACTATAAGATTGAGTCCATTGACAGATCCATGCAACAGGTTCTCTGATTTCAGCGAATGCAAGAAGATTGTCGGTTTCGTTCAAGATTCATTGTTGGTTATTTTCGCATTTTACCTCGCTTACATTTTAGTGCCTCTAATAAAGCAACGGCTGATACTGAAGACTCTAGTTCCAGTCGCAATTTTGCGATTTTGGTCTGTTTCATTTATTGCGGTTATATTAACTCTCGTAAATCAAAGAATGATCCCCACTTTCGGACAGCCATACCACATACAGAAGAATTCCACTTATGAATCAGAAATTATGATATTTCCATCACCAAAACATTATGAAACTGCTTTTAAGACACCTTTCTACGTCGGATACATTTGCATTTACATGTATGACTTCCTCTTTTTGTTCATTATCTCATCAGTTAACAAAATTTATCAAGTTTCGCACAGAACAATGGGAAATGTGTTCGATTTCATACAGAAGCTGTATATAGTTGCCTATTGTCTCATCATTTTCTTCTGCACTTTGTTCTCAATTCGCTATTTTCAGCAACTTGTTGATTACAAGTGGTTGAATATTGCGTATACAATGAATTTCTGTATACATCCGTCGGTTTTATTGTTCTTTTATATCGTTTGCTGCTGCACTTTCGTGTTTAACCAACAATCTGACTGGCTTTATCCAATGTCGTTCAAATACTTGATGCAGATCAGTCTTTTCTTCATTATGTTCCTTTCGTTCATTCAGACAGTGTTCTCAGTGTTCATGTTCCACTTAGTTCCAAGTCCTATCGCTTTATTTGCAATGAAAAATTATGGAAAGTATAGATGGAGCTATCAGAATATAGTACTCAGTTATGATTTCCTTGTTTTTATCTTTCCATTCATGTTCCTCGTCGTTATGATGCTCACAATATCTAAAATCAGCATCGATATCCAAAATTATAAAGATGACTTCTCTAACACATTCGAGAAGAGTCTCATCAGTGAGGAACACGAAATAATGTAAATATTTACATTATTTACATGATTTTTATTTCACTTTTGATAATTAACCAGAAACAAACAAAAAGGAAAAGCATTATTTTATCAAAGGATTATATGAAATGACACCAATAGAAATAAAAAAAAATTTTTTCATTCTCGAATGATCAAATAATTTGAGAATATCTCATAGAAAAATTCAATGAATTACCTCAATTGATGATATTATCATATTCTTTATAACAAACAAATAAAATATATATATATTGCATTGACAATGTGAGATTGCATTAACTGCGCTTTGAGAGGTCATGAGAAAATACCTATAAATAGCCAAAAAATATGAAAATGATAATTTTGATATTGCAACATTATCTTTTAGCTGTTACCATGGTGATACACATGCTTGTATTTATAAAAATGATGTTCTTTATTTTCAAATATAAAATGTTCTTTCTGAAAATGATTTTCATAATGATTTCTGACAAATATTTTTTGTGATATATTTACATGTCAAAAATATTAATGTCGAGGTTCTTTTCCACTTCTCTATATGGAAAAGTGACCAAAGACGAAGGGGACACAGACGCGAAGATTTCGTCACTGAGAAAGCAGCTGTATCAGCAATATGAGTCAGCGATCAATTCTTCAGACAAATTTAAACCAAAAATATCGACTAATTACAGTCACCAGCCAATATACTCCGGATATAACACAACCACAATGAAATTCAAGAAGACTCCGCAATATAATTTTAATGACGAATCATTAGTTTCGAAATTTGGAGGAATTTTATCGACAACATCACGATACATGAGAAAGTATTACTTATTTGATACTTCAGATGATGATAGTTTCACTCCTTCAACATATTTCACAAGAAACACATCAAGATTCGATAATATCAAACCAACATCAATATCTAAATATAAGTCAATGTACTGTGAACCTGATGAAGTACCAGAAAAAGAATTAACTTCAACATTTATACAAGATGTTTCGTTATCAGATGATTTATTCGATACAAATGAACATACACCAATTTTAGCTCAGCCAAAGTCTATTCTTACAAATAAAAAAAACAAAAACAAAGTTTCAGGTATTCCGCCGAAAAAAGAATCGATTCTCAACAAAAACAAGTCATCATCTGTCAAAAATGACACCTTAGATGACATCTCAAATAATGATTCCATTGATACTGAAATTTTTGCTGCATTGAAGAATCAATCACAAAATAAGCGCAATAATCCAGAAATCTCAGTTAATTCACGCAATGTTACTATTGCAGATCCTTCTCCGACAGAAATCATCAAACAGAAACCAAAATCTAAAATTGAATCAATCAAATCATCAGATTTAGACGAGAAGCCAAAACATCAGTCGAAGCAATCGAAGGTTAAAGAAATAAACGAGAAATCAAAACAAAACGCGATTCCGTTAAATCAATATCAAATTTCTTCGGCAAAATCAATCCAAAAAGACTCCCTACAGACAGAAAATCCATATGTTACTCAAAAGCTTCCAAACAAACCACAGCAACAAGAAATTCAACCAAAGCAAAAATCAGAAATTTCGAAAAAATCGAAAAATGTTCCAGAAACTCCAAAAGAATCAGATCCATCAATTAACACCAAGAAATACGATTTCACACCAATCAATCAAACAAATGACCTCAAGAACAAATCGGAGAACCAATCCTCTAAACCTAATATCATTTCAACATCAAATTACAATCCAGACATTGTTGAAAAACCAAAACAAATCACATCAACTAAAATTAGCAATCCAGAAATCATCACACAACCAAATCAAAATGCATCAATTAAACCACAAAAATCTAACGAAAAACAAATCAATGTTCAATCGAATCAAAACGTTCCAAATCAATCCGAGAAAATCTCCAATAAAGCGCCAACGCATAAAGATGTTGAAATCAATGCTCAATCGAATCAAAACGTTCCAAAGAAATCTCAGATTAAAACAATCCAAAACATATCTGATGATGAAGATCTCAGAATTGAACTTCCAAAGACAAAGAAAGGAGTTGAACAACCATCACCTCCAGTTAATGCCAAAGTAAACAACACAGACCAAAAGCCAAAACATGAAAGTATTGGTGTTGAAGAACTGAATGAAGATGTTGAACACGAGATTCCGAAGGAAATTGTCATTACACCAGACGAAAGAAAGAAGATGCTTTCTGATCGTGTTCTTGCTGATAAAAGCCTTCTCGAAGAAATGAAAAAGTTTGTCAGCGATGAGTTTATTGATTATGATTTCGAAGAAGAGGAAGACATATTGAATTTCGACGAAAATGAATTGTCAGATAAATTAATAGATCAAAAGGAGGAGGAAGAAAAAATAATAATAGAAGGTAAAATCAATAAGAAACAAAATGATTTAGTTGATACCAAAGAAGAAAAACATATTCAAGAAAAGCAAATTGATGATGTTGATCAGATTCATTTGAAAGTTGAAGAAGATATTAAAGAATTTGATATATTCAAACCAGCAGAAGAAGATGATGAAATCAATAGTTCGCCGCAGAAATACAAATCAATGAATGTCAATGCAAGCATACAGAGTGAAATAATGATAGAATCAAAGCCAAAGTTAATCATTCAACCAGTTGATTATCATGAAAATGAACTCGGATCAATAATGACAACAAACGATGAATGCATCATCGACGACTCTATGGTTGTTGTCGAGAAGGTTGAAGAGGTCGGTGATAACATATTCAAGCCAGGAGAGACAATGACAATCGATATCGAGGATGATTCTTTCATCGAAATTGACGACGACGATGACGAATTGCCAGAAAATGATATCATTGCGATCGCATTCTCAAGAGACAGACTGGAGGCACCAATCAAATCAACAATATTCGGATTAATCCACATTTCTGATCTATTGTTGGAACAGCAATTACACAAAATTGGAATATAATATTTTTTTTTGTTATTTAAATAAATTTGTTATTTAGTATAATAAAATAATAATGACTGTTACAAGAACACTCATTCATCACCGAACGTTGAGTGTGATAAGTTTTTCAGACAATAATGCGAATGCTTCATTCAACATTGTTGGATCAACGGCACAAGTGACATAAGATGTAATCTGTGCCTCTGGTGGACGATTTGGAGCTAATTTGAAGTATTGGCTCTCGATAAAATCGATAACTCCAGCAACATTCTTAATATCACCTTCAAAGTTCGGATATGCGTTCTTAAACTCATTTGGAACTGTTTGAAGCTTCCTACGAAGCTCATCTTCCTTATTTAAGATCAAGAAAACTGGCTTCGACTGGAAAATGCCTTTGTTGATTGTGCTGTTGAACAATTCAATAGAGTCTGTTGTTCTGCGCTCTTCAGCATTTTCGAACATGCATTGATCGAAATCTGCCAATGAAACAACAAAAATAATTGCAGTAACATTCTGGAAAACGCTCTGCCACTTTGTACGCTCGCATTTCTGACCACCAACATCGACCAATAAAACTTTGCGACCATTAATATTAAATTTGACTTCATTGATTCCTGTTGTGCGGATTCGGCACTTGATTACATCATCGTTTGTTGGAATGTAATCATCTTGGCTAATTCTTTCAACAGAATCTAAGAAATAATCGGAATGGTCCGAAAGTGAACTGGAATGAATTTGATTGTATACAAGTTTAGAGCTTGGATCATCCCAAACCTTTTTGATGGCTGCAGACAACTCTGGAGAAAGATCAAGCTCATTTTCGCTTTCTTTGATCAAATTCACCTCAAAATCGAGCGATGAACTGATTGGTATGGAGAGATTCTCACACGCTTTGACAATAGTGAGAATATCTGTAATAATATTAATTCGAATTGGATTTATAAGCAATCGCTTTTCCTTGTTCGATAAACCGCCTGTATACAGGTTCCTAAGCTGCCTCCAATATGTAGATTTGCCAGATTCACCAGGTCCCAAAATCAATATTTTCATATCTTCTTGTGTAAAGTTTCCGACTTCAATTTTGATGCCACTGCCGTTGAATTCAATATTGGAGCTCTGTTGCTGAACGGTTTCTTTCTTTGGTGCTTCGTTCATCTTCGGTTGGCTCCAGAAAATTCCCATCTAAAAATTTGACATATTTTTGGAGATCTCACTTTTGTTCTATGTTCCCTAATATTGAAAATTTAGACTCCCTGTATTAAACATATCTAATCTTTTAATTTTTTTTCAATTATAATTGTCTCATTTTATTTTCAGTTTTCTTTAATTTCCAATAATAATAAAGCTTAGTAAAACACATAACAATATACTATATACTATGCTCTATATTGTTATATAATCATGATTTTATTAATATGATCTTCATTTATCGTGACAACTTTCATCACGATAAAAATTAAGGAAAAATGATTTTCTATCTATTTCATTTGATAATTGGAAGTGAAATAGATAGCTATGCCTATTTTTGCAATTATTTTGAAAATTATAAAATTATAATAATTATAAATATATATATACATTGATTTTATATTTTATGAAATTTATGTGATAAATAGCATTTGCTATTGGTGTGATATATATTTATATCAAAATTATCAAAAAAGATATAATATTTAGAAGGTTAAAATTTGTTCTCTTTAACAGCATAGTGTTCACAATAAATTGGTTTATTTGTATACAAAATGCTATAGTAATACGAACATTTTTATGTAAGGATTTTATCACAGTTACATTATATTATGTGGCACGCAAATATTCCGTAATTCCTAGAGACGTAGATAATATCGGTGATGTTTGCATGAGCGATCTGGTTCGATATTATATTCCGAACCATTAATTAAGAATAACTTTGAGAGAGCATAAGAACACAATTGGCACCAGATATTTGTATCGATATTCGCGATCAAATTGAGCCAAATAGTAACTTTTGAATTAACTTCATAAATGTACTCGTTGTGTACTCTGTTCATCAAAATAAGAGAATCCAAGTAGTTACAATATTCATTTTACATTCATTGCAAGATTCATAATAATTATATTTATTAATTCAACTCGAGATTCGCAAGAGTATCAAACATCATCAGGTCTTTTGGATATTTTAAATTGATGGAATCATCAATTATTGATATATAATCATATTTCTCCATTAATTAATGTAGACTGTCATTAAATATTAAATGAATGATATTTGATTTTCTAAAATAATGTGGATGAATGACATCATTAAGATGTATGGAATGCTTGCATGAATATGGGTAACACAGTCCCATCATATTTTTCAGTTTCTGTATTAAATTTGGAAAAAATAACAGAAATGATAGAAAACAAGCGCGAATTTCGATTTTTCTGATGTTTCCAGGTATAACTTGATAGTTGAATGACTATCGATTGCATGTTAATGATCTAATACCCACAAAAATGCCGGATAAAAACATTAAAAAAATTGAGAGCGAAAATAATTTCCAGATGCTAAGAAATAAAACATCATATGGTTGCAATATAGTGAATGAATTAGTTGATATTATGACACAATAAAAATTCAGATTAAATCAAAAATTATTAAAACTATTACAAACTATTATATATCATTTAAAACTCCCAAAAATGTGTTTATATTGATTATACATTTTTGAAGGGAAAATGGTTTTTTACTATAGAAAGTACACATTTTGCGCAAAAGCTCACAATTTTTTTTATTTCAGTCAATAGAACAAATGTTATAGCAATGAAGTTGCTGGTCACAACAAAATTGAATGTGTTGTCAATTTAATTTTTTGATGATTCTTGTGAAAGATGGCAATCGGAAGAGTAACTCTGTAGGGAAACCGCACCCCAAGACACAGTTCACCTCCCTAGAGGACATGAAACTAAAAAAATTGGTGTCAATATATGGAGATACAGATTGGGAATTAATTTCGAAAATGATGGTGACGAGGAACCAAAGGCAATGCAGAGAGAGGTGGAATGAATTCTTCTCAGAATCAATTAACAAAGAGCCCTGGATAGAGGAAGAAAATAAGCTGTTAATAAAAAATATAACGAATTTGGCTCGAAATGGATGAGAATCTCTAAATTTTTCAATGCCAGGACCGATGTCTATCTGAAAAAATAGATGGAACATAATAGTTCGAAAAGAAAGACTTCGAGAAAAACTTGAGCAAATTTCAAAAAGTCAAGCAGAGAAGAAGAAAGTTGAGACCATAACTGAAAAGGACAGCCAAACAGATAACTGAGATATTCTTAATTTTAATCCAGGACTTTTGAATGAAGACGAACTTGAAAAAGCTTTTAGCATTTGATGGCTGCACTTTGTTTTCTTATAAATGATGTATACGCACATCCGCTTACCTTTGGTTACTCGATGTGTCTATCGCTACTTTTATATAAAGTTTATATGAAAAATATATTATTTACATGGTTAACAACTTAGCCATGATTTTCCTGACCCAATGGAATACGGAATACATGGATAAAATTATGTGGTATTTTATTCAACACAACACTGACATTTTTCTTGTCCAAATATAACCTCCTAAGCTTTGATATGTTGGGTATAATAAAGAGTCATGAAAAAGTAACGTGTTTACATGGCAAATGTAATCATTTTGACATGTAAAATTGGTTAGCTAATTAGAATATGTATTTATAAAGTTCAATTAAACTTGTTATAGCATCTGAAAATCTTATTAGAGAATCTATCAAGCTTGCTAGAGCGTCTAATAAGTTTGTTATAATTCATTTCAAGCTTGTTAGAGTGATCACGAAGTTGCGAAAAAGTGACACTAGAAAAGTAACACTTTATTGAGGGAAGACACCTTAAAAGTGATATTTTTGACGTGTAAATATAAAATTTGACAAATAAATATGAAAATAATAATAAATTTTATTCGATAAAACCTAATTCTATTTTTATATTTTTAAACCATTCATCAAATAGATTAATGATATCATCCAATGAATTATTACACATTTCATCAAGTTGTGTTTTAAGCAATACAAATTGTTGATGTAATGGTTCAAAGTATTGAATAATTTCTATGGATATTGTTCTTAAATTTTGAACTGTCTTTAATTTATTTAGCAATCTTTCCATCTCAGAAACAACTGAATCATTTCCAGTATCTTCCATTTCGATATGCTTCATTATTTGCAGTGTTGTACTCATTGCTTCACGTTTGTTGATTTCATTATGTGTAAGTGGAAGCAAACGATAATTTCGAAATTGTAAAACAATTTGTTTTTGAGTTAAATCATTTTGTACAAGATGAAATAAAAAATAGTTTTTATGGTTTAAACTTTTTCGCAACTTCAGGACGTCCCTCTGAAAATCTTATTAGAGAATCTATCAAGCTTGCTAGAGCGTCTAATAAGCTTGTTATAGTTCATTTCAAGCTTGTTAGAGAGTTTATCAAGCTTAATAGAATACCCTTTGTTAAAATGGCAGACTTTACATTTCAAAACATATTTATAACTGCCATGTAAACACGTCACTTTTCATGACTCTTTATTATACCCTAAACTACATTTTTTAATCTAGGTACTCTACGGGCGTGCTTCTCACAATATTGAGGGCCCCTGAAAAAATTGAGAAGAATACCTAGATTAAAAAAAGTAGTTTACACTCCTAAGCTTTGATATACAAAATGTAATGATTATATAGAAAGATAAAGCGAAATTCTAAAACAATGAAAAATAATTTCGATGATAACCTATTTTTGATATAAATTCTGAAACCATTCAAAATTATGGACATATGCATCAAAATGAAAAAATAATGAATTATGACATTTTGAATTGAATTTTTAACTGCTTTTAACGAATTTTGGTTTTCAATTATCATAAAACTTGAAAAATATCAAAACACATCAAATTCACAATGGGTGGCGCTGATGATATATAACAATTTCTTGATTAAAATATATGACTTTTAAATCATTATAACTTCCAACTCTATGTTAATGCTCTTGAATATATTCATCTATATAATCTATTTATAGTGTCTGTTTCTGCGAACATGTATTATATGCGTAGAACTGATTGATTGTTGAATATTGAAATCCTGACAATCTGACATTGTAAAATTTCCCTATTTGACAGGCAAAACAGGATAAGCTAATTTATATAACAAAAGATGTTTAATCCAAAAAAATTATCACAATTTTGTAATTAGATCCTCATTTAACTTGTGTTTATCCGCGATAGTAAGACCGGCCAGACAGAAAGTATTTCAAGACAAAACAAGAGCTTTTTGAGGAAAGAAAAAATTTAATATTCACATATTCCAATGCACTTCCCGTCTCTTCAGTTCCATTCACTTTGCAGACCTTATGCAGAACGAATTTAAATCATAATACCATTGATCCAAATAGACTTGTCACTTTTTGTTTTAGAACCTTAAAGTGTTTTTCGTCCTCCCCGAAAAGTTTACATCAATAACGTATATTTTCGAACATCCCTATCGGGCTGAACACATTAACCATAATGGATTGGTCCAATAAACAATGATAAAAAATGAAAGCAAAAATGAAACAATTTTCTCATCCTTGCCAACCTTTGGACAGACGAAAGATTCGTTATATTAGCACCATATACAGTATATACATTTATATACCTAATCGTATGTTTTTATGATGAACGCACTCCTCAAATTAACTATTAAGAATCACCACCTTTTTCCCCTACTTTTTATAGGAATACCCATACAAACATATTCTTTATTGATTTTTAATTAATAGCGACATCAAAAATCATGTTTCAACAATTTGATTTTTCCGCAATATAAAATTCCTTTATGAATCACAACATCAGGAAATCATTTATTCTGTTTCATTTACAAGAAATGAATGCTAAAGCAACTTGAAAACACATTATTTTGTAAAAATGTTTAAATTTTGCTCTATTATAGGAATGCAAAAAGTGATGATTTAACACAATTAGAGGTGCAGATTCGGAGGATAATAAAGTTCACTTTTCTAACATGTTGTTCAATTTTTTGAGAATTTTTTTTTTACAGAAATAAATTGCTGAATTTTTCATGTTATGATTGTGATTATGAGACAATGATGAGGCACTTTAACTATACTACAACCGCATATAATACGAATCAAGTTTGGATTTTCAATATCAAGCACTTTGCTCGATAAAATCGACGAGTTCCAAATCAAGCACGATATGTAAACTATTCAAAATTGGTTTGAAAAAGGGCTTTAATACTACAACAATATTCACCCGAAAAAGTTGTAATATTAATAAATAGTTATCACCTCATTTTTACTATATGTTTACCGTTAAAGTATTTTTAAATACTAAGCATTCATAAAGAAAAGATTATCTTCAAATGTCACTTTTCATGTTAGTCGGCCTTTAATTGTCACAAATAATAAATATTTGTATAGACACTATATTAAGATTATAGATATAAAATATACATCATTTGTGAAAGATAATAGTTTAGAATCGATTAGAAAGGTAAGAAAAATGATGATGAAGTTATTCAGAAAAGTGACAGAAGCAATGCACCCAATCTGCCAGCAATTAACTGGAGAAGTTTCTGCCGTTGCTTTTCATCCAATTCTGCCGTGGGTGCTCTACGGAACAGAGGACGGACTGATTCGCATCATAGATTACGAAGTTGGATCGCAAATTGTCGAAATTTCGCAAGCTCCGGACCCAATTTACTGCATAGAGTTCCACAAGACACAGCCGATCTTCGCCTATGGAACGGAGTCCGCAAAAATACATATTTTTAATTACAAAACGTGTCTTTTGCTGAATACTTTCACTGATCATTTGAATTCGATCAGATCACTAGAATTTCACACGGAATATCCATTTCTAATGAGCACTTCGGTCGATGGAACTGTTAGAATCTTCAATTGGCAAAGCAGACACTGTATTGCGATAATTGAATCGGAAAGTTCTGCAGTTAATGCAGCGAGATTTGTACCAAAGTCACAAATTATAGCTACAGGTGATGATTACGGCACTTGTAAGGTCTTTGATCTTCAAAAAGTTTATAAATCTTCGCATTCATCAGAATTTTCTTCGTCAATTTTCAAAACAGAATCACCAGCGGATCTAATATGGGAGGATGAAGCGCACAGCGGCCCAATTACATCGATTAGTTGTAATAAAAATGACCAAATTTTCGCTACAACGAGTGCAGATTACACTGTTAAAATTTGGTCCATTACTGGAAAAACAGTGACAAACATCGGAACATTTTCTTCCAACGGATCTCCAATTCTCACAGGATTTTACCATAATCCTTCAGGATTATTTGGATATTGTGCTATAAACGGAACAATCACATTTATAGATCCTTCGACAGGAAAAGTCGTTACAAAGTTCGAAAATCCCACACTTGAAATCTTATCTGTTAATGTAAATCAAAAATCTGCTTTAATGGCAATCGGCCACAGCAATGGAGTCAATGTTATGAAGCTGTGGAAAGAAAGACCATACAATGACTATGTTTCGGGTACCATCGCTTGGACAACAAAGAAACGTCTTTTAATTTATGATACATCCAATAAATCGAAGAAAATCAAGGTTTCTGTTCACGAAAATGTCGCAAAGGTTTCATTGTCGTCAATAAAATCAAGCGCAATCGTTTCTTACAACATTCAAGGTCGACAAACGGGATTTCTCGAAAAAATTGATTCTGCAAACGCAAAAAGCAGACAACGATGGATTGGAAACTCAGGAATTTGGGTTAATCGTAGCGTCGTTGCTGCATTGTCGACATCTCGAGATACATTACAAATTATCGACACAGTTTCTGGAAAAATCAAGAAATATCCGGTCATTGATGCCTTAGACCTCTTTGCTGGTCTCGGAGGCAATATTTACATCGCAACAGAAAAATGTTTGATATTATTTGACGCAATCAAAGGAAAAGAGATCTCAAGGGGCCATATTCCTTTCGCGAAGACAGTTAAGATAGATTCATCAAAGGAATGCATCTGCGCACACAGCGACACAACGATTTTTTACGCAAACATTGATCTCACGGAAATCAGCTTTTTCACAGAGAAAACAAAGATTAAAAGCTGCGCGTGGAACAACAACATCGTTATGTACACAACAAGGCATCACCTGAAGTTCTTCGATGGCTGTATTTCAGGAATCATGTGCTGCCTCAATGGAATCTTTTACTTAGTTGGTCCAGGCGTCGATTCGATGTGGTTTGTGTCGCGTGATGGAACGATGTTCTTGAAGAAGTTCAATTCTAAGGAGATGCATGCAATCAGTGCCATGTCTAGAGGTGAAACCTCAAGACTCGCGAGATCAGTTGCTGCGAAGCCATTAGTTGGACAATTCGTTTTCGATGTCGCAAAGCGCACAGCTAAATACGATATTGCTGCAATGATGGCCTCAAATCCACGCGATAAATTCGATATGGCAATAATAGGCAGAGATGTCAACACAGCTGTTGAAGCTGCAAAAGAACTGAATGACAAAGAAGCTTGGCACAAACTCGCGAGACTTGCAATGGACACAGGAAGATTTTCTCTCGCAGAGTCGTGTTACAAGAAGTCGAATGATTATGAATCTCTTGCGATGCTGTATTTGGTTACAGGACGTGCTGAAGATCTCAAAGCGATTCCATCGAAGACTCCAATGATATCGCTGTGGACCAATAATGATGAGCAAATCAAAGGAATTCTTGATGGATTTAATTCAAGTCTTTTTGTTCCAGAAAGTGCATCAAAGATTTCCGTTTCTCTTGGAAAGGAAATAAAGGAAGATTGGCCGACATGTGGAATTCAGCCTTCCTCCATTCCTCAGTCACAGCTTCCAGAAGAAAATGAGGAAGAAATTGAAGGATGGGATGATGACGAAAACATCGAAGAAAATCGCCAAGAAGATAATGATGAAGGCTGGGACATCAAAATTGAAGAACCTGCATCAGAGAAAATCTCTGAATACTCTGTTCCTGTTCATGGAGAACCTGTTACAAAGCAATGGCTTCACCACACAAAGAACGGTGGCGATTTAGCGTCTGCAGGTGACTTTGGAGGTGCCGCTGTTCTCCTCAGAGACCAAATTGCGCTCAAGAACTTCAATGCTGTCAGAGAGTTTTTGCCATCTCTATATTTATCAACCTGCGCTTCGATTTTGACAGGATATGGAAACATGCGCATTTTCTTGAATTCGAAGTTCCGTGGCCACGCTGTGCCTCCAACTATCAACATTTGCGAGCTCCTTAATTCAATCGAAACGCAGATGATGGCTGATTTTACTAAAGCTAAGATGCAAGATGTAATCGATAAGTCCAGAGAGATATTCATGAATTCGATTTTCGCCAGAGTCGAAACTAAGGAAGATGAAAAGAAAGTATTCGACACTATCGAGACTGCCAGAACATATTGTCTTTCGGCACTTCTCGAAAACGAGCGAAAATCATGCGAAGATCGTCCAGCGAGACAGGTTGAGCTTGCAATGTATATGACACACGTTCCAATGATGCCAATGCATGAATCTCTGGCTTTGAGGTCTGCTCTGAAGAATGCACTGAAAGCTAAGTGCATGGCATGTGCTGCATCTGTCGCACGCAGAATGATCGACTCAGGACGCGAGAAACTTGCACAAGTTGCAACACAAGCCCTCCAAGTCTGTGGAAATTCTCCAACTGATTCAGTGAAAGTAGACTACAACGAGCGAAATCCATTCGAAATATGTGGACAGTCTCTTAAACCAATCTACAGAGGAACTAAGAGCTCTCGATGCCCTCTTTGCAAGTCATTCTTCAATGCATCATATACAGGAAAGATTTGTAATGTCTGCAATTTATGTGAAATTGGTGCAGAATCGACTGGACTCAACATCCTTCGAGGCAAATAAAGTGTTTTTATTTATATAATTTCAACAGAGTTTTATTGGCAAATTTATATCAAATTCTAAATTTCGGCTGTTGAAGGATCTTCGGGATAGATAATTGTTACTTCATTAAAAATTTTCAGGAAAATCAAAATCCATGTCTTTTCATTGATGCAAAGGCATCTATTGTAACAGTTGTTATTTTTCAGAGAATGTCTTTGAAAGCATTAAATCTTCTGGAAAGGTTCTTTTAATCAATTCATTTGTTGATTCATGGGATCAAACTGGAGGATACATCAAATATTTCTTTTGATAAATTTATCTGTTTCTACACTCAAATTGTTATCCAAACCAAATTAATAATAAATACATGTGAAAATAATCATCCTTCGCTTTCTTTCCTTAGTTAGTTTATCAAAAAATTATTTTTAACATTACTGAGTCGTTAGCTCTTCATAAATTCCTTGCCTTAATTTTTTATTACCTGGTAATCTAGTTAAATTATTTTTAACGCTGATTTTTAGAAATAAATGAAAATTTTAATCCACTATAGAGGAGTGAGGACTCTTTTTTTAAGAGCTTTACATTTTTTATAAAGTCATAAGATTTAAAATTAATAATAACGTTTGTTTTAAAATAAATGAAAATTTTAATCCCTATATGGGGTGGGGGGACAATTTTACATCACTGACTCTGACAAGGTCTGACGTGTAAATATACCATTACTAACATTTCGCATATCTACGTCTACGCCGTAGCTCTGCGAAATGTTTATAACTAACTGCTGTTGTTATGATTTTGGCCTTGATTATTCTCTTTGTGTCGAGACTGATCTTTATCTGCACTCTTGGAACTTCTTGGCTTTTGTTTGTCTCGTTTGTCTTTCTGCTTGTTTGGAAGAGGCTTCTACTTCTCTTCCTTGTCTTTTGAATTGTTTTTCTGTGGAGTCTTTGGAGGCTCCTGTTTTTTTTCCGTTTCCTGATCGCTCATTTCAGGATAAGGAAGTATGTTCTCTTCTTCCAATATCTGATCAGACTCGCTTTCGATGATGCTATCATATAACTCATCTTCAGTGTCTTGATCCTGATTGTTTGTTGTATCTTCAACTCCTTCTTCAATCTCTTGACCTTCTTCGTCATGGCTGAATGGAATCTCTTCTTCGGGTTGCATCTGCTGACTTTCTTCATCAAGGGCAGCTGGAGTGTTTTGTTCTTCTTCATGGCGAGGCTCTTCGTGTTCAGCTTCTGGTCCATGATTTTCTTCTTGATCTGGTTGAACTTCTTCTTCGCCTTCTAATCTGATTTTGGCTCCAAAGACAAGTTCATATGGTTCGATTTCCTGTGTATGGCCTTGGACTCTCTTGTCTAAATGTGCGTGTGATACATGAGCAATTAGGTTCTTCTTGCTGTTAGATATTGCTTTGCAATGCGGGCATCCATAACCTGACCCCTCAGGGAGGATGTTCTCCAAAGTTATGATGCGTCCTTGCTGGCAAATATCAACTAAGAATGCCCAATATTTGTTCATGTTATCATAATATTTGCTCTTCCAGATCTTGTAGAATGATGCTTGTACTTTCTTGGCTTCATTCCACAGATGATCATCCATTCCTTTTTCTGATATGGTGATCTGTCGGCAGAGCGGGCAGAAATCGATTGTATCAATAAGGTCTATACCTTCATCTTTGCGAGTGCGTGTGTAATAAATGAATGCTACACTCATTGCTTGAAGTACTGTGAGGAAGTTGACTCGTGGAATTGTTCTTCCTGGGTGGCATTGCTGCCAGTGTCTCTTTCTCTGAGATTGCATTGGATGGACTTTGCAGCCTGAATAGCTACATATTGTATCTTTGGGATGGCTTGGAGGAAATGTCTCTGAATAAAAAAGTGCTAACTCGATAACATCTTTGTTGTAGAATGGATGAGTGTTCTGCAGTTTCGCCTCATTGTGTGAATTGCTTCCGATTATGCTATGTCGTTGAGCAAAGCTTGAATATCATCTGAGTTCTTGATTAACTTGATTCTTGCTCGTGTTGCTTCTGTAAGAAGTTTAACAGAGATGTTGAACTCTTCAATGTTATCAATGCTTGTTGTGCCTTGGAAATTCCCGAAAATGGAGCTTAGCGATTTCTGTGTACTTGTATTCGTTAATGGAGGTTCCGGATTTTCCTCGTGTTCTTCACTTGATGAGGAGTCAAGGAAAGAGGCATCCCATGAAATTCTTTCATCGTCAGAATTCAAGATTGGACGCGATAATACTACGTTGTTCTGATCTTCTTATGAGAGCTGTTCCGAAGATCTATTGCTTTGAGCTTGAGTGCTTGTTGATGCTGATGATTGAAGTGCTGAATTGTGTCTATTTTGTGATTGCCGAAATGAATCGTGAACACTTTGATGTGTTGATTATCTCCAAATGCCATGCTTCCTGGAGTTGGATTATTTCCAGCAACATTCATTGCATCAAAGCTTGGAATTGATTTTAATGGTGTTACGCAACATCAATTTCAAATTCTCATTGCCTCTTCACAAAATGTCTTGGTGGAGGACCAAATGATGGGGGTTCTCGATTTGCTTCTCTTTGTTTTCTTTAATATCATAGCCTTGTGATCCTCTGAAAGATTAATCCTGACGTCTTCATGGATATCATATCTTTCATTTTTGGCTCTTTAAGCAGATTGCATTATGAAAGATTATTCATCTTTGTTCTTGAATTGCAAACTTTCTAAAATGATGGGAAGAGGAATGACAAATCCTATGATACTTTCTTCTGCTTTTGGTTTTGCAAATTCTTTCTATTTCCTTATATTTCTTCTATGTATATGAAAACCAACGAGTTTAAGTTGTGTTTCAAAAAAGAATAATAAATTTGAATTTTATATATTTACACAACAAACTTTATATTAACTTCATGTTTTCCATCAACTCGATTAATTCTGTGCATCCGCTTGTTCTACAGTAGTCAACTGCTGTTAGACCATCACAGTCCTTCAATTTAATGTCACTGCCGCTCTGGATAAGCAGTCTAGCGATATCCATTGCTTCGTAGTTAATTGCATACATCAAAGCAGTTTGTCCACGATTTGTTTGATGATTGATATCAACTCCGACATCAATAAAATATCTTGCAAGCTCAAACTTGCGGTATTTTGCGCATACAATCAACGCGTTGTCACCGACTTCCAGCATAGTATGGTGTGGATCAGTGCCATGATCCACAAGGAATTTCACAGACTCAATAACATTATGTTTGATTGAGAATCCCAACATCACATTTGCAAGCTTCAAGTCTGCTCCATTATCAAGGAGTAATTGAGCCATTGTAGTATTTCCCTTAGCAATGGCAGCCTGAAGTGGATGATTCAATTCTCTTTTTTCGAATTTTTCTTTTGCAAAAAGCATCTTTGCTATATCAAATGAATCATAATGGGCGCATATTGATAACACTGAATAACCCGAAATATGATTTGTTGATTTAATGTTTGCACCGTTCTCGATTAGCACCTGTGCTACTTCATTTGCACTATATTGAGCTGCGCGCATTAAGCATGTTTCTCCATGATTGTTGACTTGTTCTGGATCGAGTCCGTGATCTAAGAAGAATTTGGCGCATTTGAAAGCATTGTAATCTGCGCATTTGTGCAAATGAGAATTGCCATCATTGTCGATGAGTGATAGCCTTGATTTGTATTTATTAAAAAGTAAAGTAGTTAACTTTACTTGGTCGTATAAAATTGTGCAGCTTAAAATATTTCTTCCGAATATATCCTTATTATTGACATCAATAAATTGATATAAATTGAAAGGTTCCATGAATAAAACATCCTGGCTTATAGAATACTTAAATGAATCGCAGAACTTTGGTCCGTGTTCTTCGAGGACGTATCTAAAGAGATCAATATTCATGCATTTTTGACAGATCCACCAGCTGTATTTTAAGCCGTATGAATCAGCGAGATTGATTGCTATATCGTTATGATGATGCATCATTGCATTGTTCATGCAGTCCTGATCGAATGCTCCGATTCCTAATTTGTTCTCGCATATCTTTATGATCTCCTGATCGCAAGAAATGAATGCTTCTGACATAACATCTTTGTCGATTGTTGCGTTGTTTGCAGCGAGAAATTTGAATATTGGAAGAGATCCGTATCGAGCAGCATAGACTGCACACGTGAAATAATCGAACTCCGTGTCAACATTGAACGTAAAATTCGCTACAAACTTGTCAATGTCATTATGAAGTATCAAATAAAGAGGCGAATCTTGTGGATAAACTTGAATGATTTCTTCAATCGTAGAGTTCTGGTATATGTTATCCCTGAAATATTGGTTGAATTGTTTCGAAATGTATGCGCAAACAATGCTGCTTTCGTCGAAAATGTTTTGATCTAATATTGGTTTTGTGGTGGTATAAATGTGATCAACGAGATCGAAGTAGAGTCGAATATTTTCCTTTCTTCTTATCAGAATGATATCAATCAAGCGAAATAAATGGATTGCTGGCCATTCGTATTTTTGAATTAGTTTTTGGATAAAAGATTTGCAGTCATCGTAGTTCCCTTCGTCAAGGCTGTATATGTTATGCGAGAAATTTGAAAATTCTTCGAATGTTTCTTCATCAAATTTGTAAGACATCGATCAATATAAAAAAATGAATAATTAACGTTTAACATTTCGACATTTTTCTATATAAGGAAAGCATTTTCTGATTCTTTAGCCTATACATTCATAAATTGTTAAAAATGTTTTGATTAACTTTAATCAAACTCTTGTCTTGTTATAGAATGATTTGCTTTTGTGTGCAATGATTGTATCATAACTTTAAATCACTGACTGATAAAACTGAAAAACTCAAAATTTAATTTGTCTCTTAATATTCTTAACTTAGATTCTTTATATGAAATAGTGATTATTTCGTACATAATTTTTATTGTTTGTTAAATATTCAAAATTTGAATGGAAATTAATAAAGCAAAATATAAATGTGAAGGTGCTATTGTTTATTGCAAAACTAATTTAAAACTCGACAACATCCTTATCGACAGCCATAAAAGAATTTGGAATTCTTTCCTGAATATATTTAATATTTTCTTCCTTTCCGCCTTTCGGACGATGGTGAATCATATAAACCTTCTTAGGCTTCACCCCGTTGCAGATTTCAACAAGCATTTCTGGGCATGTGTGTCCTGCTTCAATTGCATATTGAGGATTACCAGCAGTAGCATAGCATTCGTGGAGCAAAAGGTCCAAATTATGAAGATTTGATAGATAAGATCTCTCAGGAACAAAATAAGTGTCTGTAACATAAGCCATTGCCTTATCCTGATACTCCAACCTGTATCCGAAGTTAGGCGATGTATGGTTTAATTCAAATGCTGAGATTTTGACGCCGTTATCTAATATTGTAGGTTTTTCAACGCTAATAGGTTCCATTGAGAAGGACATTGGTGCTCCACCAGAGAATGGCTGTTCAAACAATATTGGAATCTTATCAATAATCTCTTGGCGTGCATGTAAAATTAATTTCTTGCATATGTCACCTAAAATGTAGTTTGACATTCTGAGTCCTTCGCAGTGATCTAAGTGCGCGTGGCTGAGGAATATATGAACGACTTCTGTTTCAACATATTGGGGTGCACGCCAAATTCCATTTCCTGAATCGAAAATAACGCCTAATTCTGGTATGAAATAGCACGGTGTATGGGTGTCATCGGTAGAGTAATATCCTCCACTGCCAAGAATGACGAGTTTCATCGATAATATAAAATTTTGATGAAATAATTATTAATAATTTATCGGATTTTACATGTCAGAAAAATAGTTTTATCTTCACGAATTGATGAAAGAAATTGTTAAAATCGCGTCAAAGAAAATAATAATTATTGCTTTGGCCGGAGCTTAGCATTGTAACGCTTTAGAAGTCATGAACATAAAGAATATACGCTCAAAGTCGTAAGAATGAGCAAAATGAATTGCAAAACTGTTAAAATAAATGTAATAAACAACTCCGTTCTCTCTGAGATCAGTTCTATATTCGAGAAAGAAGGTTATGTAATATATACTTTTGGAGAAAATTTAACTTTATCAGCAAATCATTAAATATGACACTACGGTAATAATATGCATCTTTTGGAGTACTGAGATGATTGACAATTTAGGTGGAAGAACAAAAATTGTGGAATGAGAATTCGATTTGATAAAACATTATAATTCCTGAAAGAATATAAATAATTTCAATCAAAGTTGACTTTTGTAATATTGGGTAAAAAGTTGTGACGATAATGGCCAAAGGGACGCTATTTGGTGTCTTTGACGAAACATTGCAACAAATCCTTTCTGCAGCAGATCTTGATTTTACATTCTCAAGATATTTCATTGTGTTGCAAATTAAGGCCAGGTTATGTCACTATGGATACCTCAAGCTGGTGGAAAAACTAGTAGTAGATAAGGGGGGTTACTTGCCATTCTAAATATAGAGAATGTACGACATCATATATATATATAGTGTAATTCCGAGCAACTAATTTTTAAGTTAATTTTTAAAATAATTTAATTTTTTTAT
>JALKBU010000616.1:0-30666 GCA_023091735.1 Trichomonas tenax | reverse complement strand
CCTATTGACACTTTTCCATTTTTCCCGCGCAATCACGTCACTTTCCTTTATTTTGACATCCTGACTTTACATGCCAAAAATAAGTTACATGTCAGAAAAGCACGTTGTTCTATTTTGTCCCAGTCCCATTCTCTACACGTCTATTTTTCTCACAAAATTGTTTACTATAGAATATTTTTGAGAGAAAACAGCATCATTTGACAATTAGTTATTTCTTCTTTTTCTTGTTATCTGTAGAGAGATAAGCAATATTCAAAATCCACTTTTGAGAAAATTTTGAATCAAAAAATTGCACATATTTACAATCACCCAAGCAATCGTTTTTTTCAAATTGGCAAAAATTTGAATAACATAGTGTTAATTCGCCTCTTGTACCCGAATTTATTAAAGTTTTTCTTTCCCCCATCGTATTACCGCGTATTCAAAAGTAGGAAAACTCCCTTCTTTCAGGAAACAGGCCTCCATCTTTGGGCTGTAGCTCCAGGTGTCCCACCTGACAAAATTATGAACGGGGATTGAGGAAAAAGAAATTACCAATCTTTCTCTAAATAGTATCGAAATTTTAAATGCAGTCAAAACACGGAAATGCACACTCTCCTTGATATATATTTCATGCTTATATGTAATATTCATAACACATCCTTTAATAGAGAATATTTATATGTAATATCAATTTGATCTACTACAAAAATAATGAAAACTGCACAAAATACTCACGGATTCATATAAAATACCGACTTTAATGCGAAACCACATCTACAAAGTCTTTAAATCCCAAGCTTATAAATTTTGATTATATTTGATTCTTTTAAAATGACTCAGCACACACCTCCCAATGACACACATGTAGCATTGAAACATACCACGTATTGAGAACTGGAGTAATAAATAATACATTTAATGAATTACTCATAATAACAAAGACTCAAATAAAGCTTAGATTTTGACAAAAATATGCTGAACTAGCATACTAAATTGTATTCAACTTATTAATAGATCATAAATTTTAAAAATTATCATTAAATCAATAATGAAAAACTGTAATATTGAGTAATCAGTTTCTATAATTACATACATATAACCACTATCATATGTGAGTTGTATCAATGATGTAAAATGTATTGCTTACGAATTCAAAAGATGAGATGTAATTTGTATTTCAAAATTGGTAATTTGTTTTTAACCAACTCTATGATAATTTGATACAACAATAGTTGGCTATTGTGTGTATGTTATATGTTTTACTTGAAGCTGATTTGTTATAAAGGTCCAAAAATCGCGTTTTTAACATATGATTTTGATTGATCCAGCATTCATTTTATGAGCATTTAGGAGGTGTGTAGTACATGAGAGAGTGCGCAAACAATATTCATTTTTAATCAGAACTATCGAAGTTTTAATCCATGAAATCTCGAATTTTACATGCTGTAACTATTGCATCCGTAGCTATTCCAGGCTCTGAGCCCCAATTTATCCGCTTTGAAATTACAGATTTCTCTGGAGTGAGAACTTTTCACACCCGAGATGAAAAATTTTTCCTAACCGTCGAGTTTCCCTCCTTTTGTGTATTGTTATTTGAAAAATTTAATATTTATAACATGTAGAGAAATTTATGACACGTAAAGTATATAAAATTGCCAAAATTTTGACTTTGGGAACGAAAAAAATAACAATATTTATTGCTTCTGCTCGACAGGATCAATGTACTGCTTCAGGTAGTTCTCATGGTATTCGCAAATGACGCGCTTAGCAACATCTGCAGATTTTGGTTTCTTAACAATAACGTTGGCACGCTCTAACTTCTTATAATCAATGAAGAACTGGTTGATCATGATGAGCTTGAACGGAGGAAGTTGGTCAATGTCGGTGTAGATGTTAAACTCTGGATCACCGATAGATACTGCGATAACTTTCTCATCAATCTTTCCATTGTTCGTCATTCCGACAATTCCGATCGGTCTGACGTGCATAATTGATCTAGCTGGGACCTCTATGGAGCAAAGAACGACGATATCCAATGGGTTAGTGTCACCGGCCAATGTTTCTGGAATGAAACCGTAGTTAGCTGGGTATACTGTAGAGGAGTGCAGAATTCTGTCAACGCAGATAAGACCGGTTGGCTGGTCGAGCTCTGTCTTAACGCGAGAGCCCATTGGGATCTCAATGATGGCCGAAACAATATCTGGGCATTCCTTGCCAATGGAAACACCGTGGAGAGGATGCGCCTGATAAAGCTTTCTCTCATATTTCACACTTTCTTTGTTATCATCGTCGTTTACCTTGTCAATGAGTGCTTCTGTGTATGCTCTGCAGTCTTCTTCATGTCCTGGCATGAAGATACCACCGTTAACAGTGTAGCGTCCATTTGCGCAGAGAAGAGCCATTTGAAATGCCGTAAACTTCTCAATGGTTAGCTGAATTCAATTTAATCTTGTTAAAATTTCATTACTTAAATGGAAATGGAGTCTTATGCATTTGATTTGCTTCAGTGTATGATGCAGCATTCGAGATTTTATTGAATAAAAGTGACACTCTTCAATTTGCGAAATAAAAAAAATTGAATATCGTTTCTTGCATTTTTCTCCAATCACGCAAAACTCTGTGTTTGTCCTTACAATTAGCGGAAACGCGGCGATCAGGAACCAAATTCAACACAAAACCAAAATCCGGAAATCAATTTATGCACTACGGATGATCTCGCTCAACATATTTCATTAACCCATCCCGAATGTGCTGTGGGTTAACTCCCGTCACATGAAACCGAAAATATCAAAAGGCCATTAAATATCTTCATTGTTCGGTCATTGTTTCGCTGTAAAATTGTTCCATACAATGCATTGCCTCCTTCCTTTAGAAGGAATTTTGGTAAATTCTTCTTTTTTTGAATCTCTTCTTTAGATTCAACTCTTCGATCTCCTTGTTTAGCTTTTCTGCTTCTATATCCAGATGCTCCATTGCTTCCGAGTGCGATCTCAGGTCGTGTCGAGCCAATTCTTCTAAATCATTCAATATTGTTTTCAGCTCTTCTTCGTTGATAAGTTTCTCTTCGTTAAATGACTTAACTACTGAATCTATTTCAGTTACAGAGCTATTCAGCTGTGAGCCGTGTATCTTCAAAATTTTCAATTTGTTTTCTTCGCTAACGATCTCTCCATATAAGGTATCGTTTGCATCCATTTGCTGCTTCAATTCCTCATTGTCTACAGCATAATCGTTAAAAATTGATAAATTTGAATTGGATATCTCATTGAATTGTTCCTTGAGCCCGTTTAACTCAGTGTAATCAATTTTTCTTATGTTTTTGTTATCTTTGTTATGTGGATATTTAACAAAAATACGCACTGCTGTTATTAAATTGTATAAGTTATGAATCTGAATCAAGTTTGTGGAGACAGATTCGGTGATTTTGGTTAACTCATTTAGTACATCATCTTTTGCATTTTTTACTTGTTCAAGCTCTGAATTTGATTGATCTAATACTTGATCATTACTTTTTACTTGATTGGAACATATTTCCAAACGCAACGATATATCGAATAGTTTTGAATTAGTCTTTGTGATATTGTCCTTGTATTTAATGAAATCTCTCTTCAGATATTGAATTTTTTGGTATAATTCTGCTTCTGTAGATTTTATATCTTGAATTTCTTTATTGATACTATTTATTTTTGATTTAATGAACATAGTTTGGTCATTCAGCTCTTTATTTTTATTGAATAAAGATTTCAATATTGTTTCTTGGGATTCTTTAAGCTTTGTAGGCGTGTATTCATATAGCTTTGTTTTTGAAGACTCATTCACATACTGAATTGAGCCAAAAGTTGTTTTTGCAATATCAAATGAAATTTCAACCCTATTCAGTCTAGAATTTGTCGCTCTCAACGCGAGATCGAAATTTATCACTTTTGGTCTTTCGTTTTCGATTCCATTTTCAGCGTAAACTCTCCTAGTCGAAGGAATCATTTGATAAAGTGTTTGATGCGTTGATTGATTCTCTTTATAAATATAATCTGCAGCTAAAACTAAACATAACCTATTTAGCAATTATTGATTATTCCCAATATTAGATAGAAAATATGTTACAAAAAGATTCTTTATTTGATATTTATATTTAAAAACCATAATATTATGAGTTCCACAAGTTAGTTATTCAAAATTTTGTTTAAATTATAACAAAAAATCTAAAATAATAAAATTTTCACATAATAAAAATGAATTACTTAATTCAATGAGTAGAGTTCAATCTTTCTGGAAAGTCTTCAAGGACAAGAAGAGCCGTTTGGTTGACCTGCCGGCGGAGACAAAAGGAAGGAGCGTCTGCTTAGTCGACTACGACTGGCACAATTCTCTCATAAAGTGGATAAACGAGAAATCTATTTCACCACCACCAAATATCAACAACAAAGGCCTTCTAATCAACGGAGGACTCAACATGAGGCTCCAATACAGGATAGATTTCGAGGTTGTCGAACAAGACGTGTGGCCGCTCATCGAAGAAGCGTTCGGGAAGACGACAAAGATCGAAAAATTCTACGTCATGGACCCAGAAACGAGGAAACCGCATGTAATTCTGGATGCTGTCAACATCAAAATTAATATCGAAAATTTCAAAGAAATCAAGAAAATGTCAGACAAGAAATGGAAAATAGGGCTGATAGTCAAGCAGCTCTGCCAAGCAATTAACATCGATTACCAATTTTACAAATTAATGTCGCCAGATTCAACGAAAGAGATACAGCCAGACACAAAAATCAGTCAGATTGTCGAAAAGTATCCCGGCGTTCTTCAATTAGTCGAAATATCGAAAAGCAATTCCGCTTTACAAATTAAATCTCAAAAAAAGACGTTTACTGCAGTTAAGGAAACAAAAGCCGCTCAGATTGTGCCACAACACATCGCTATTTCCGAAGCAGGATTCAGAAACCTCGGAAACACTTGCTACTTCAATGCGGCAGTGCAGTGCTTAATCAGGATCAAGAAACTCACTGATTATGTTCTCTCTCCAGCTTTCGAGGAATCTCTAAACATGCTCAACAGAAAGGGAAGCGGAGGAAAGGTTGCACACGCATTTAAGGCGATGCTTACGGCTTTGGCATCGAACGCAAGCAGTGTTTACGTCCCTTCTATGTTCAGAGATAGCATATGCTCGAAATTCAGGAAGTACGCAAACTATGAAGAGCATGATGCAGCGGAAGTAATGCTTGACATCTTGGACATGCTGCACGAAGACACCAACAGAAACGCATCATGCCAAGCGCCGGAAAATGAACAAGATCCTTGGAAGATCCACATTGCCAAAAACGCATCATTCATTGTGGACACCTTCCACGGCGAGCTACAGAGTGCAATTGTCTGCAGTGAGTGCGGAAATGCCGTTGAGAATGGAGAACCTTTCACGTTCTTGCAGCTCCCAATCAAGTCATCTTTCTTCACATCAGTGAACTTGGAAGACTCAATTAAAGAGTTTGGAAGCCAGGACTTCCTATCAGGCGACAACAAGTGGCAATGCCCTCACTGCAAGAAGAATGTCTATGCTGCAAAGACGACGAGAGTTCGGAGATGCCCTCCAATCCTCCTTCTTCAGATGAAGAGGTTTGAAGCTGCTGGCGGTGCAGTGATGACATCGCTCAATTTTCCAGATGATTTAGACATGAGGAAGTTTGTCCCTGGCGAAAACGGAGGAGCCTATAAACTGATAGGCGTCGTCTACTACCACAAGAGCGTCTTCGTGGAGCACTACACTTGTGCCGCTCTGACGCAGCTGACGAACAAGTGGCACATTTTCGACGACGAGAGCGTCATGGAAGTCGACCAGTCGGTGGTGCACCAAGGAAACGCGTATATATTGATATACCAGCGGCGATTATAGATTTTTTTTTGTTTGTTAAGAGTTTTATTTAAAAGTGACAGAATTTTGTATCGTTCACAGCTTTCTCGCCTTCAGGACCTGAAGCAGAAAGGAAAGGACGCGTGGAGTGCATCGGAGCTAACTGACGCTATCGTCGAAGAGGAGATTTCGCGCTTGAAATTGAGCAATTTCCAGACGAGTTTGCGATTGGACGATACGAAAGATGAATTAACGGTTACAGAGCTCGCAGAGAGGTGCCAGAGACTGAACCATGAGAAGGGACTCATAGAGGAAGAGTTAAATCAAGTCAAAGAAATCTCGAAAAATAAAATTCGTGAATTGGAAGAAAAAATCACGCAAATTACGGATGAATATGAAGCAGGAAACAAATTGCTGCAGAATAGAAATCACAGGTTGGAGATTTTGATTTCAAAAATGCATAAAGCGTCAACATCCAACAAAATCGAAGAACTAATGGATTCATTCTCCGAAGAAAGAAAAGAATACGAAACGAAAATCGAACAGTTACAGTCAGAAATTTCGAAATTAAAGTTGAACAGTCAAAAATATCACGAATCTAGCGATCCACAGAACAAGGAACTCTTAGAGAAACTTACAAGCGATAATAAACAGATGAAAAAGTTAATTTCTCATCTCACCGCATTATTAAAGAGAAAAAAGGACAACAAACCTAAGTCCACCGATCCACCGTCGGAAGAAATGAAATCAATCAAAGAGAAAAGCCGATCATTAGTTCAAACAATTTCAATGCTGAGCGAACAAATACGAACTTTACAGAAGGAGAACGAGTCCAACAACTCGAAGATTCGCGTCCTTGATTCAATAAACTCACGGCAGAATATCGAATTAATTGAACTCACTGCACAAAAAGCTTTCTTTGATGATGAAAAAGCAGAACTCAACGCAAAAATCAAAAATCTCGAAACTAAAATACAACTCTCCGAACAAGATCATCAAAGAAGTATCAATGCGATCCGCGATAGTTCTTCTGATGTCATTTTGTATCTCAAGCGCGAAAAAGAAGCTTTGGAAAAAGAAATACAGTCTTTGAAGCAGCCTCCAAAATAATTTATATATTTTTTCATACTATATCAATATTTTTGTTTTATATAAATATATTATCTCGATAGTTTAACTACTCATCTCTATTTATGTTACAAATCATAATTTATCAAATTTTCAATAAGCGAAGCAATATATTGCAAAAAGTGAATATCTATTGATGTATTTTTAAATGATAGCATCCCAAGAGTTCCTCCAAAATTTTTTAGAACAAAAAAATTATGTAACAAAATCATCTTGAAATATCATTATATAATCAATAAATAATATCCAAACTTTGCCATATTATATAGCATATCAGGTATAATCAGATATCAAAATATTATTCAACAAATGCCATTAGATATATGGAAACTGCGAAGTTAAAAAAATGTATAATTATTCTTCTATCGTTCTAACGTGCAATGGAAGAAGAGAGGAAAAAAGCGGCCACTCTGGTAAAGGAAGCGGGGCATCAGATAATATACATGACAGAGTGCGAGCAAAACTCGATTTCTGTTGCGAAATCTCCATCAATCATTGTGATAACGGATTACAATCTTTATTTCTACAACCCATGGACAGGAAAGATATCTGGCGCCTATCCGTGGCTGCAGATAAAGCTTTACGACCCGCAAAACACGCAAATAGACATAAAATTCAATATCAGATTTCAAATCTCATCGAAAAATCTTCAAGAAATCGTTGAAAACATCGATCACTGCCTCGAGCAGATCCTTACACCTCTTGAGCTAGCTGGTCTCAATTCAGAGCATTTCTTGAATCCAAAGTTCAGCAAATGCGGCCCAGCGGCAATAATACGATATATACAGTACTGCAACATGAATAAAATCACGATTTCTCCTAAAAATATCGACATGTTACGCGAACTTCTTCCTCGACAAACACAAATTCTCTACACAAGCAACTTTTCGGATCCTTTACACTCCGCAGGGCCACTTATGTACGCCACAGAAGTCTGTCCTTGGATAAATAAAGTCTCTATCCACGAATACGGAAAGTCTGATATATTCAAGTTTTTGATCAGCATTGGCGAGCAGCTTCTCAAATTCCAGCACATAGAGATCTCTTCCCGCCATTCCGGCAGCCTCAGAAAGTTCTCTCAAGCTTTCTCTCAGCTGCATCCTTCGAAACTTTCTGGTTTAACTTTCTCTGGTTTTCCACTTTCTGCTGAAGACATTTGCGCGATTTATGACATATACGCAACTCTCAAACTCCCCTCTCTCCAGCTGAAGAACACAACTCTTCCTGAGACATTCGAAAAGAACTTCTTCCGCTTAAATCTCTCTGCATCGCTCAGATTTTTGTCATTTGATGGAATCCAAAACATCGATTTATCCTTCCTCAACAGCGCAAAGAACATCTACACGCTGAGCATCGAAAACTGCGGACTCGAAATATATGACATACTCTCTGCTATCGACAACGCATCTCTTTCAGAGCTTAGAGTCCTCAACGTCTCCAAAAACAGGGCGACACTGATGCCTTACGCTGGGTTTTCTCTTCCTGTTTCTCTGTTCTCTTTTGCTGCAAACTCGATCATCTGGCTCGATAACACGCTGAGAAACATGCTCGCAAAGATACTTAAGTACGATACAATAAAGAAGATCTCATTTGCAACAGCAGAATGCTCTAAAAGTGAATGGAAATCGGTTCTATCCTTATTCGATAAAAGCGATAAAACAGATTTGCTGTCATTCACTTGGAACGACAACGAGATCAGCGAATCTCTTTTCAAGTTCCTGTCAAACAACAAGAACCTTCAATTCTTAGCTCTGTCAGGCTGTCTCCACGAACGGCAGTCGCGCTTGGCACTGCACGCTTTGCATTATCTGGAAAGCAAACCGCAGTTTTTGACAACATTGATTCTTAAATCATCATCTAAAAAGTATTTAGGAAGATTAATTCGCTCATTCGTCGTCGCAGCAGCTGCTTGTCCGTCTCTTACGCATTTAGATGTATCGAACAGCCAGAGCGGCGATGAAGGAGCAATTTTCCTCACGAAGCTCTTCAAGGCAAAGACCCACATCAGAGAAGTCGTTGTCGACGGGTTATCCCCCGTCACTCTTCCATCGCTCGAAGAACTAACTCGCGCTGCATCAAACTCAGAGATCAAACTAGCATTTCCACGCAAAGATTTAGAAGAACTATTAACAGAAAAACGCATCGGCAAAGAAGACGCCGAAAGGTGTCGTCTTCCATTGATGAGGAGGCCGAAAACACACGCAAAGGACTCTGTTCTCACAAGGCCTTTCTTCCTCTATGAGACAGAGTATGACCAGGCATTCCCGTGCTTCATGACGAAAGAGGAATGCGAGGCCCTCTCCAGAGTGAATCTTCCGGTTATTGAAGAACAATTTAGTGAAGAAGCGCCAAAAGAAGCAGAAGAAAATATGAATGAAGAGGAAGAAGAGAATATGAACGAGGCATCAATGGCGTACAGCGTTGTTAGAGAAATAAAGGAGAGGAAGCTCGACAAGAGAAGGCCCGAGCCGTTGATAGTTCCACACTTAGAGACAAACATAGACAATACACCAGAGCCAGACTCAGACGAAGAGTTAAATACGAACCAGGAAATAGAGCCCCCGAAGACTCCATCATTAGAAGGTGAGCGGAGGAATGTCATCGGAAAGAAGGTCGCGGCGCCGTCCATCAAGGAGCTGCCGCTCGAGGACGTACTCTCAGACTTCAAGAGAAAGCACTTTTAAATATTTTTTTTGTCTATTTTTTATATTAACTATACAAAGTTTTTCTCCTTTGATTCGATATAAACCGTCTACAGCACCGATAGAGCGTGATAAATCATGCAAACACGCAAAATTTGATCAATTTTATCGAATGTCGAAAACGTGAAGTGCTGCGTATGGAGGTGATATGTAAGGCAAAAGTGTCGGAAAAGTCACGCTCAAAAAAACAGATATTGAGAGCTCGATTGGTCTCTCGAGAAAAATGCCGAAAGGCGACCCCGCGAAGCAGGCTGCGACAGCACCCCTCTACTGGTGGCTGCTCAGCAAGCAGGACCTCCACCAGTACAACTGCCTGCGGCTGGCGCTGACTTCGAGCGAAAGCAAGAACCAGAGAAACAGGAGAATAGCGACGTTTACAGAAGCGATCGAAGCAGTTCGCGTCTTTGCGATAAGGGGCGATCAGTACGACCGCGTGCGCTGCCTTGTCTGCGGCATAGCGTGGCTGCCGGAGGGACTAGCGATTAATACGCACCAGCTCAAGCTGCTGATCTCCAGGTGCAAGTCTTCGATAAATGGGAGCTTCCAGAAGCTGGGATTCACGGAGAAGCTCGGGAGATTGGCAGCGGCAAACGCCCTAATTTCAATTTATCCGTTTTTAAATGAAAACACATCTGAATTACGAAAGTGGTCTGTTAGGCGCAGGCCAGCGAATGTTCCACAGGTCGTCGATGGCAAACAGACAGAGTCAGCGTCCTCGACGTCAAATGATGCGGAAGATGACAAAAAGAGCACGAGAAAGAACGACAGCAATCAGAAACCGGACATTTGGGACCAGATTGAAATGGTTGACGGACAAGAAACTTCGTTCTGGAGTTGAAAATTTTCTTATTATTGCGTTTGTTTTGTATTAAACAATGTTTGTACTTTATATTACCTAAAAACTATCCTCTATCCTTCATATCTCGTGTTCACGGAAATTATAATTATCACAGAAAGCCTCATTAGATCTTTGTATAGTCTTCATCCAACTAAATCATTTCCCAAACTCTTTTAACCCAAAAACCTTTTTTCGCAAAATATTATCAGATTTCTACTTTCTCAAAAAAGTTTACAAAATAATCATTTTCTCCTTCATTGCATAGATAGGCAAATATAATGAAAGAGTTTTTTGGCACTTTTCAAATTCCAAAAGTGTTTTTTTCCGCAGAGTCACGACCTTCAGACTCTCATCGACTCCATCAGTTCGGTCATAATACGCACGTGCGAAGGTGGGTCCCTGAGCCATCTTACGCCTGATTTGGTGGAATTCTTGTTTTCGCCATCACCGAGTGTTGTCCTTTACGCCCTTCGTGCGTTATCTGTTGTGTCTTATCCTTCGATTGCTCGTTTGCACGAGCACTCGAACTTGCTGAAAAGGCTGCTAAAAGAGAAAATATTCATTCCTTAGGCTCTGAGGACGTTCACTGACCTTGCGACAGAGGAAATGATAGATATCATATATGATGACATCGTGAAATTGATAGAAACGGAAAATATCTATATACGAAAACTCGCTTTCTTCTTTATAATATCCACGGCACGAAGAATTAAAATAGATATTCGCTGCCTCAGAAATGTAATTGCGATTTGCACGTTAGATATCGAATATCTTTATATTTTACTTCAAAGCTTTACAGAACTCTACAAAATGTATGACTTGGGATTTGAAATCCCGTTATATATAATTCCAGTCATGGAGAAATGCGACTTTTACGTTTTTTCAAAAATTTGTATATATTTCTCGTTTATCAACCTAAATTGCATCTACGATAGTTGCATATCGCTGATTTCCCACCGAATCTCGAACGACAAGTTCTGTTACGCTTCAGGAGCGATCGCGAAAAAGCTTCCGGAAGCATATCCTGCAGAAATTGGCGATGCACATCCTGGATATGACCTGCAAGAGCACAACAATCCTGTATTTGGACTTATTATTATCGATCAGTCCGAATTTCTCACCAAATCTCGAATTCTGCCAGAAACTACTCGAAAACAAGTCACATAAAATCCACACGATCGGAGAGTTGATGTTGAAAACACTCAACAAAAAGGCATTTCAAGAGTTACTCACAATTGTCATTAAAGAGCACGATGATTTCTTCTTCGACATCATTTTAAAGATCGCTCTTTCGAACGACAACACTTACTCTGAAGTAATCTTCAGACTTCTCGCGTTAGAGAAAGAATGGTGTCTTGAAGCTGTTTGTAGAGCTCTAAAAAGTATATATCCGCAATACATACCAGGAATCATCCTCACTACGCGTGGTTTGGACCTGATATCCGACAACAAAGTTGGATACCAATTCTTTCACCTGATAGAAGAGCACTCAACTGAAGAACTAGACTTACACTCGATATTCTGGTCGTTCAAGAGAACGAACTCGGACAAAATGAACCAACGTTTGATCCAAGCATTAATAAATAAATGGATTCGCTTCAAGTTCAGCATTGATCCGCACACAAAATCCATAATAGAATACCACGCTACATCAAATGTCCGCGAGACTCGACTATTATCACTCGAATTACTGTCATTGATCGAAAATTAATAAAATTTTTGTTTGTACGCGTGTTTATAACATATTCTCACGTTTTTTCTCATTTATGCAAAATTGTACATTTTATTTCTAGAAAAATATAAAAAATAATATCAAGCTTCGCAAATTTTAATTTTTTATTTAATACAAACTATTCTATTTTAGCCCCTCTATAACATATCTCATTTACGGCCACTTCTGTCAAAAGCATTCATTTTCGAAAACTTTTGCTCACAAATTATGCATCGCAGCGTCACTCAAACACCAAAATTACGTAATATAACAAGAAGTGAAGTGAAATAACCCGATACAATTTTATCGTTTTTACTGTATTTCCTCACCAAAACAAGCGAGCAGCAGTTTAGCCAAAAATATTTTTGTGAGCATAAAACGACAAAGAAAAGAAATGTATTTCCATATTAGCGAATAAACACAATTATCACATAAAAATGGCATCTTTGATTGAGAGAAGTAGACAAAAAATTGAAAGAAAAGAAATCTCGAAATAATGCAAACTAAAACAAATAAATACCAATTATAACATATTATTTTGAGATCTTTTACATTCTCACAATATTTGAGAGCAAAGATTTTTTTTTCGTTTTCATCGTTTTTTAGATTTGAGATTTGATTATATTCCACATTTCTGCGATATAGCCCTTCGTGTTTTTTGTTCATTTTTGAAAATATTTTTTTCTTGCCGTTAGAATGGTAGAGACGTCCATTTTCCCCATTCCACAAGACGTCAGGAAAATGTTCATCGAGGAGGTGAAGCCGAGGGAGGAGAAGAAATCGAAGAACAGCGAAACATTCCAAGAATCAATCTCACAATTCGTCCAACACATGAATCGCAGCATGGACCCGTCGTACGGGATCCTCAGCATTTGCGACAAGTTCCACTTCCAGAGACGCAGATTCTACGACGTGCTAAATATTCTGCAGGCGCTTGGTGCGATTGACAGGATAAATACAGACTCGTTCATCTGGCTCGGACTGGACAAGATCGTGATCACGATGGACGAGAAAATAAAGCAATTGAAGGTGGATGATCCGTCGTTGAATTTAGACGACCTTTTTCCGCCAGAAAGCAAGATCACGATCAGCAATCTCACAATTAGATTCATAATGTGCTTCATAGCCCTTAGAAAACAGTCGCTTAGCATTCAAGTTGTCGCAAAATTCTTATCGCGAAACAACAAGAGAACGAAAACGACGCTCTGCAAGCTGTACCAGATCGTATACATACTCGTGAACGTGGGAATATTCGAGAAGAGGACGATTCCCAGCGAGGTGACACTTGCAGATTCATACTTTGAGCATTGGTGCCAAAGTCCGATAAATGGCATTATACAGCTTGCAAACCTCGATATGAAGGAGCTTGACTTCATTACTTCCAGGAGGGCGGCTTTTTCAGTCTTCATCCCTGCGAATTCGAACCCACACTTCACAGATTCTGATTAATCTGTGATTGGGTCGATATTATAGTGTTGCTTAAATGATTTTTCTGAATTTCCTAATTTTATAATTATTTCTTCAATACTCTCATACGCACATTCATTTGATCATAAATTGTCCCACAAAATATCATATATTGCAGATTATGCTATTTTGAATTTTTCATTATTTCATATAATATCAAATTAAATCCAATGCAGATCCAATCTATTCCACAATCGATTGGACAATGCAGCGGACGATTTACATGTCTGGAAGTCAAAATTCAAAAGCATTGTCAAGAAATTCTCTAAATCATCAGCATTCTCTGAGCGATTCTTCCAAATTTTGTTTGTTCACAACATCTACAAACTTCTCTTTCAAACAAAATAATTTTGCCAGCATTCTTGTCTGAAGAAAAGAATAGAAGCAAATTGATCTTGCAAAAACATGCGGAAATTGGCCTATCAATGTTTCATCCATCAAGACGGGAAATGACTATGGGTTTAATAATAATAAATAATTTACTCTATCTCAATGTAGTTTCCGCACCTTTAGATCTCAAGTATTCCTCAATGATCTTGTTCTTCTTTATGATTGCAGCGTCGAGCGGCTGTAAGAAATGTGATGTTCTTTCTTCATTTTTCGATGATGAACCGCATCATAAACGAGCTCATAATAAGCCAATAATGAATTCCGAGTATCGTGTATTTGCCATTAACATCAGCTCCCTTATCAACAAGAATCTTAACAATATCAAACATGTTATTTTCTATCGAATAATATAAAAGCATCTTCAGATGAATCTCAATATGTCTATATTCATAGTTTCAAAATAATGAATTTTCTCTTCATCCCTGCCACACTCTGTATCAGCCCCATTCGTTATTATGCGATTGTATCGCCCTAATCAAACAGTTATCGAAACTTATTCCTTTCTGACTATGAATTCGAATTATCTCGAAATTTCCTCCATTAACAGCATCACCAGATATATCTTTCGGGAATTTCTCTGTGTTAATCACTAAATACTTGAAGAAATTGTCTGCACTATATTTTGCAGCAGAAGAAAAAATTGCATCAGTTTGATCATTTTGTTTTAAGTATACAACATCATATTTCTGAATGAATGCATCAACATCATCTTTTATGAACAGTTCTGAGACATTGCTATCGATTTTTGATTGCTCTTTCCTTATTTGTTCATTCTCTATTAATTTTAAAACAATCAATAATTTTAATGCATTCAATTTCAATTGTGGCCTATTCAACATCATAGAATTTATCGTTGATTGACAATAGCTGATAAGATTCGGATGCTCATTTATCAATTCAATAATTCAATTTCCGCAATTTTCATAATTTTGGTCAAAGATATTCTATATCAGGTCCTCGGCTTCACAAATAAAAGAAATTTTGTCCGGAATCTGCATCGAAGCGATGCTGAAGACATTACTCATTTTTGAAAAGTGACAAAAAGTATTCGAACACAGAAATAACCTAATATTCTAGATCCATAAACTATGTAGACCCAAAATATTCAGTGATTTTTGATCTCACGAATTTATTCGACAAAATAACCTATAAATCTTTCATATAACAGCGAATATAACTTAGATTTTATACATTGAATAGTATTTCACTTACAAATTTTGATATAAATGAATATTTCCAATCCTCATTATTAAATCTTTTGTTTTTGAAAGCTCTAACACGAAGATATGGTGTTAGCAGACAGTTTCTATCACAGATTTTGGCACTAGAATGGGCAATTAACGGGATAAAAGAGGGACCATGAGATATTAACCAATTTTTGATGAATCCATTTCGATACCACGCACTGTTGTATGCATGCATGAAGATCCACATGGATAGAATTGCCAGAACTCGCAATTTGTCCCTCCAATAATCTTTAACCCATTTTTATTCGCACAAATGCATTATTTGGCATCTACACATCCCGGACACAGTTGCCTCGTGGTTCGCTATGGCAAACGTCGATGTCACAACAACATGGAGGCGTGCCGGGGTTGTTTTGGCATACTCAATCCTCCTCCCTGTCGCTCTCTCCATTCCTCGTTCAATGAAGTTCCTGTCCTTCATTTCAACAGCGACGTTGTTCCTTTTCATCTTCTTTGAGGGCGCAATGGTCGCAAAGGCGATCAAAGAGTTCCCACAGAGAGGAATCCACAAGGCTGTCTCAATGGGAAAGATATCTGTCGACATCTTCTTCGCTCTCTCTGTCTATGGACTCACGTTCACATTCCCAATCACAACTCTTCCGATAGTTGACGGACTTCCGAGAACATTGAAGAAGAGGAACACATCTGCTTTCCAGCAGCTCCAGTTCTGGCTTGTTTGGGGCCTCTTCTTCGGAATTGTTATCGCGGCCGTCTCGATCACTATCTCGGTCATCGGCCTAGTTAAGAAATAATATTATTGTTTGTTAAACATAGAACTAAACACTTTATAAATAATTACACAGAGATCCTCGAGCCACTGAACAGCGCCGGCTCAAGGGAAATGGTCGATGTACAGTCTCTAACTTTGAAAATTCCAACAAGTCTGTCGGCAGCCTCAAACATATTGTTCCTCAGCGTAACGACAATGAACTGGGCGTCAGCCGTTCTTTCCTTGAGGAAATTGGCGATGATTGAGACGTTTCTGAAGTCAAGGGCTGCGTCGATTTCGTCCATAATGTAGAACGGCGTTGGCTTGAAATTATGAAGAGCGAAGATCAAACTCAAGCTTGCCAGCGTCTTTTCGCCGCCGCTCAAGTTGATGATTGGCTTCCACGACTTTCCTGGCGGACGGACAGAGAAGATGATACCTTGGCCGAATGGATCGAGCGAATCAACAATCTCAATCTGCGCATCACCGCCGAGAGCGACTCTTTGATACGTTTCTTTGAGGGCCGTTTGGATTCTATCGAAGCCGCTCAAGAACATGTCGAGTCTCTGCTTCTTGGCAGCGTAGAGCTCCTCAGCAATCTCATTCCTCTTTTCGGCCGCTTCTTTGAAAATAGCGAGGCACTCCTTGCATATGGCATCCTTCTGGGCGTATTCCTCGAGCACCGACAAGTTCGGATCCATCTTTCCGACTCTTTGCTTGATGCTCTCTTTTTCTACTTCTATGTCATATTCAGTCTTCTCTTTGTCAAACTCTTCGTCGCTGACGCCAGACTTTGCGAGTTTCTGCGAGAAGTACTCGAACTGCTTGTTGAGGTCTCTCAGCGCATTCTGTGCAGTCTCGTACTTGATCTTTAAAGAGTCAATGCTTGCTGCGACTTCTGAGCGTTGTCTTCTGTATTCTGTTGCTGCCTCAATAAATTTTTGAAGAGCTTCTTCGCTTTCGTTAACTTTGGTTTCAGCATCTTCCTTAACTTTCTTTTGGGCGCTATAGGCTTTCTCTAGCTCAGACTGCTTTCTCTTCGCCTCATCCAGTTTGACTTTGTTCCTTTCGATGTTGTTATAGCATTCTTTGATTGAATTCTCAGCATTTTTCTGCATTTTATTGGCACTTTCAATTTTTGCTGCGCTCTTGGCAAGATTTCTCTTTTTCTCCGAGATAGCGATGTCGAGATCCTTCACAAACTTCTCTTGCGATGCGGTTTTGTTCTTGACATGTTCCAAAACAGTAGCTTCGATTGCTTTGATTTCATTAGATAGTTTTTCAATGTCCTTTCTCGTTGCATCTAAATCTGGTCTTTTGCTTTCGATCAGCATTTCGAGTTCATTGACTCTCTCCATGTTGAGTTCGATATTTTCGTTTTCCAACTGCTCAATCGTCATGTTGAGGTCACTGAGCTTATTGCTGTAACTCTCCAAGTCCATTTCCATCTTTGTGAACCTCATGAACATGTCTGAGTTTCTTATTTGGTGAAGTCTGGATTTTGAGTCTTCGATCTCATCACGCATCTTGATAACAATATTATTGCATCTCCTTGATTCGTTAGATAGTTCCTCTATTCCTCTATCGCTCACAAGGTCCATGCCGCCTTCCTTCTGTCTGGAGCCTCCTCCGGACATCGTACCCACTGTTTCGATGAGCTGCCCTTGGAGGGTGACGACCCTCTGCCTTTCCTCGCCACCAAATGCAAGTCTCTTCGCCTCCTCGATATCATGAGCAACGAGCGTATTCTTGACGGCATAGAAGAACGCGGGATAGAACTTCTTGTCAACGAGTCTAACTTTGTCAACAATTCTTTCAGCGCCTTCTGGAATATCGGCATCTGCGACAGCGACTTTATCAAGCGAAATGAAAGTGACTCTTCCGAGTCTGCGCTTCTTGACTTCTTCGAGGCAGTGCTGCGCAATGTCCATATTGTCAACAACAATGTACTTAAGCTTGTTTCCAGCTGCAGCTGTCATCGCAGCGTTGTACCTTCTGTCAATCTCCCCGAGTTTTGCCAATCTTCCATAGACGCCTTCGAGTTTGAGGGACATAAGGAAGTCTGCGGCTTCGTTATTCGATTGGTTCTTTCTCGCCAGTCTCTGAGCCTCAGCAAGAGCATTTCCGGCGACTCTCCTATTCTCCATTGCGTGAGGAAACTCTTTCTCCATCTCAGAAAGCTTCTCGCTTAACTCTTTTTCTTCTTCCTTCAGACTGTCGCAGTTGTGTTTGATTTCCTCCAATTCGCTCTCTGTCTTCTCTTTCAGTTCAGAAATCCTTGATATCTGATTTCTGGAGTTGCTGAGATTTGCTTCCCTGTCAACCGAAGCTCTTTTGACTGCAGAAAGTTCCGATTCTAGAGATTTGAACTCTTTTTCAGCTTCGAAAAAGCTTTCATTTGTTGTGGAGTATTCAGATCTCTTTCCCTCCAACTCCTTGTTATATTTGAGAGCCTCGATTCTTGCCTCGTCCGAAAGTTCTCTTAACTTGGTTCTTTCGGACTCGATTTGCGACTCAAGCGATGAAAGTTCATTCTCAGATTTCGTTTTCTCGACCTCTTCATTCGAAATGATTGTTGATGCTGCTGCTTTTGATGTCTCCGCCTTGTGGAGGTCTTCTTCCGCACGGGATAGAAGCGATGAAATATGCGAAACATCGATGTTGGCTCTGTTCCGTTCTGATGAAATCGAAGACAGTTTTGATGATTCCGCCTGAAAATGCTGCTTTTCTGATGCCAGTTCTGATTCGTATTTCTTTTTGCTAGAGCCATCTCCATTGAATTTGGAGTCCAGTTCCCTCAGTTCGTGCTCCTTTTCATCGAGTTCTACTTTTTGGCTCTTAAGTTCTTCGTCCTTCTCTTTCAGCAAAGTTTTGATCTTCTGCTTGTTTGAGAAGTATGACTGCGCCTCGAGGACTTTGATTTTCTGCTTCAACTGAAGGAACAGTTCTGCCTCATCTTTCGACTCTTGGAGTGCGTCTCTATCTTTCTCAGCCATTCTCAACCTATCGAGGGTCAGATATCTCTCCCCGTTGGCTTCATCAAGGCGCCTTTCGCACTTTGAGATCTGCTCCATGTATTTATCTGATCCAATGATATCCTCAATGTACTCCAAAAAGCCCGTGGTGCCGTTCGGCGATGCTTTAGGCTTCATCTGCGAGATCGCCTGCACCTCGCCCTGCAGGATGAGGAATCTGTTGTGTTCGAAGTCCAATCCTTGGCTCTTGAGAAGGTCTGTGATTTCCGTGAATGTAGATTTCTTGTTGTTGAAGTAATAGTTGCTTTCGCCGGTTTTCTCAACCTGCCTCGAAATTACAAAAGCTGATCCAGGAACTTCGTTGTTGTCGACTGCTTTCGCAAAATGTACTTCGACTCTCGCGTAAGAAAGGTTGGGATGATCGGGGCCGTTGTGTATCAGCCCAGTTAGCTTCGAGTGGCGCATTCTTTTCGCTCGAAAACCGAAAACGAAGAGAAGAGCGTCGATAAGATTCGATTTTCCAGAGCCATTGGGTCCAACAATGCAGGTCAGCTGGTTGTTGAATGGTCCAACGATCTGTCTGCCGTAGTAGGACTTGAAATTCTCCAGAATAATCTGTGTTACAATTAATCTTTCACTCATTGCCCTATTTTTAAACGGTCACCCACTTAACATTTCGAGAAGTTACAAAGGCTTCTCAAAATAAAAAAATTGTTTTGGTACTATGGCCGAGCGGTCTAAGGCGGTGGATTCAAGTCCCACTACCGAGAGGTGCATGGGTTCAAATCCCATTGGTACCATTTTTTCTTTTTTCTTGTTCAAAACCGTTTGTTATTATGTCTGATTCTTCACTCCCTGACCATTTCGAGGTCTCCGGCGTCAGCAAAATCGTCAGGGAGTAGGAGATCAACCTCGACTATTTCAGATTTAGGAGGAGTTCGTCTGATCAAGATTTATCACAATTTAATCCGCACAAAGACCTTAGAAATTGGGACAATATGATAGATCTAAAGGACAAAAACTTCTTTAACAAGGCTACTCAGCTCTATGTTAGCATTTTGACACTTCATGAAAGAGGATCTTTGGTCCAAAGCCAAGAAGCATTAAACCATCTTATGGTGCTGCGGAAGCTGATAATCTGTAGATCATCTTCACGAAAATTCCGCATAATTATAAAATTGTTATTAAATTCAACAAATTCTCCAAAGCATCACCGGCACCACCACACAAAACAGAGACTTCCTCCTGTCCAGAAAATGGAGCAGCAGATAATGAGCACCAATATAAGCGAGAATGTTAAAAATCAGATTGAAAATGATATTTCTGATATTAAAATGACCATTAAAGAAGAACCACAGAAAATAGAAGTGGCAAATAGCGAAAATTCAATTCCACAAAAGGAAGAAACCATCGAAAGGAAAGTTATTGAAAAACCAAAGCCAAAAGTTATGTTAGAACTGTTTGCAGACTTTTTATCATCGCTCAACAATGGAGTGTTCAATTCCGAGTCACTTGATGAGATATATATCCAACAAACGAGGGTGAAAAAGATATTTCAGCCTGACAACAGTCTTTATCTGACCATTTTATCACAGATAGACTCAGGGTATGTTGCATTCGAGTCCATACAAGACATCATCGCTTATATCAATGATTATCGAAATGATATATCAAAATAACAAATAATATTATAATGCTATCATAGAGAATCAAAGAATTCACCAAAGAAAATGGTCAAAGTCTATTTTTTTGTTTCAATATCGAAACGTCAAGTTCAAAAATAAGAGAATAAGGAACAAGAGCACGGAAACTATCGTTAGGCGAAGGAATTTTGATCAGATTTTAACGCTTTTCATGAAAAAATTGTAAAGGGGAAATTTTATGTTTTGAAAAGTTGTAAACACAAAATTTTTGACAGGTAAAAATTTTTGAATGAATGATGAAATGAGTGAAATCGTCGCAAAACTTTACAAAGCCGCAACTCTCCGCGAGGAATCTGTGTCTAGCACCGCGAGAGATTCGCTGCGGAAGATTTGCGCCAAAAATCCGAAAGTTTCAATGTCATTCTTATCAAATGAGCAAAATTCTAACACAAACCCTACAGAGGAAGAGCTCGCAGCGTGGATGGTGCTGTTTTCTTCGTGTTTTGGCGAAATGAATCAAAGCCAGAGCTTGCAAACGTTTCTAAATCTACAAAAACTCGCTTCTAGTTTCAACACAGATCTTATTTTGAGAGAGTGGGAAAGTTTGTGCGAAATTTACATAACAGATAACGCAAAAGCAGATGTTATTGACCAGTTGCAATTCTCATCGGAAGTAGAAATAGTCACTCTCACAAAATGCGCCAAGTTTCACGCAGAATCACTCGAAAAATACATTTCTACACACAAAAATATAATGACTTCTTATCAATATGATGTTATATCAAATTTAATGTCTGAGATTGCAAAATATATCGAAAATGAATCACCTCTACTTATAGAGTTCTTCGATTCCATTGTGAATAAACTGATTATTACGAAGAAGAAAAAATATTTAATCAGTTCAAAAAATATCATTCATTTAATCTCAAAGAACTCGTGCGTTTCAAACTCTTACGAACTGCTTCAAAAATTAATCGAAAATTTGTCTCCTTTATACAAAAATACACCAGAATTTTATGATATTTTGATAGATTTATCATACGAACAAAATAATATCCAATATATACTGCAATATTTGTTCAGTGAGTTCGAGTCAGGCACTATTTTTAAACAGAACGTTGTAAAGCATGAAAATTATGTAAATCTCGTGATTTCCGCCTTCGATAGATTAATTAGATCTCAGACACAATTCATCATTCAAGAAATCATCAATTCTTTATCAGGAGGAAAGAGATTTTATAACATATTGCTCCTAGAAAAAATTTTAGTATCAAATGAATATGAAAAAGAAACAACAGACTTAATCATCACCTTAATCGTCGAAAATATACCGAAGAAAACATCAAATCAGTTGATTTATTTAAGATTATGCATCACAATTATCAAAAGATTCAAAATCTCATCAAAACTCGTAAACACAATTCTCGACTTCGCTGTCGGGATAATTCTGAATCAGGCAGAGAAAGAGATCTACATATTAGAGCTGATTTCGACAGCCAACACGCAAGACGTTCTTGAATATTTCTGCAATATCATTTTCAAGCAGAAATCTCTGATTCCATTTTTAGCTCATGCAATTTGCGAAATATCAGACAACACAGAAGAGTTTAGCATCAAGAGACTGAATTCTGAAAAAATGAACCATCCATTCGTTTCTGCTTTGATCAGAAGATCGATCCAAGAGAAATCATTCATTTTGCTGTACATTTTCAGTTATTTGTTGTCGCTTCACAAACACCAAAAGTCGATCTTCAGAGTGCTGCACTTGCTTGTTCTTTACACGTTCCCTCTCGCAACAATGGAGGAGCTTTTCCAGTCAAACGAGAAGGATTCGACAGAAAATGAGTATTTGAATTTGATCGATAAAATCATAAAAGCGATCAACGACAGGCATTTCCAGATATCGTTATCTTCAGTTGCAATCAGTGAAATTGCCAACAAAGCAACGAAAGAACACCACAGAAACTGCATCGAAATTCTCTGTCTCCTTTCGCAGCATTTCCCGCCAGAAACATCTTCAAGCTTCGTAATTCGCCTCCTGGAGACCCTCGAGCACACGGACAGCTCTGCCGAACTCGTGTCAAAGATACTGTCACAGAACCCTCAGACGGTCATTACATTCCTAAAATCGATCAATGTTGATGCGTTCACCGTTACAATCGTGCAGCATTGTTGCGCGCATTCATATCCTTCGGAAGGAGAATTTGTTGCTCGCGCATCGTTGAAGATGCTACAAAAAGCAGTCGTCCAGAAGAACATCAACGCGTCTGTTATTCTGATGGCAGTAACAGAGGCATGCAGACTTGCAAAGTCATCAAACTTCTGGATAACGCACAGCTTCAATTTCTTTTTTGAGTTCGCTGTTGGATGCTTCAACAAAGCGAATTACAAAGTTTTCACTCAGATGGTTCTTGTTTGCCTGAAGAATTTAGTTGTTGTTGCAGCAGAGGTTCAAAGAGTTAATGTGCAAATGCTGATCGAAAGCATTTTCCGCTCGCAGCAGTTATTAGTCAACCTTACGCAGATTGAGATTTTTGGAGAAACCCAAAATCTTCTTATTGCAATTCAGAAAAGACTGCCTTCCGTGAAGACTTTCGTACAACTTCTTTGGTGTTTCATTCCAGCCAGAAGTAGAGAGATGCACAATATCGCAAGCTTTCTTTCATTGTTATATTCGTCAGCGATCAATAAAGACTCCAAGATTCCAAAACTGCCACAAGTGATATGCTGCCTCCTTGCGTGCTCACACAACCTGATGCAGCAGAGCCTCGACGCTGCTTTGGCCGTTTTCAGATCAGTCAAGGAGATAGAAGGAAGACCTCCGCGCGTTTGCGATTTCCTCAAAGAAACAGGCGATGAGTTTCTCATGCAATGCTTCGAGTTTTGCCGCGAGATGTCTCTTAAGGGGCATCAGCAATTCACAGATCTCCTCGCAAGTGTCATCAGCGTGATGAATAAAGTCCCTCTATTGGACGCAATTACTGCTGATGCAATGTCTCGAAAATTCCCATGGTCCGAGAGATTTTTGTCTGTTTTGAGCGAAAAGAACACTCGCGTGTTTATCATCCAGCTTTTAAAGAACACACAGATCGTCCAAGATCTTGCACAGATAGACAAAGTTGTTCATTCAACAGCAAACACTGCCGCAGAAATGCTTTTCAAGAACGGAGATGGGAAATTGATTTATGCGGCAGCAAATCTTGTTAAAGTTTGCGCCACTGATGACGAAAAGATGGCAGTTTCGTGCGCTATTTTGCTAATTCACTATTCCTCAAAGAATGAAGAACTGAAGAAGATTGCTTTCAGAGTTTGTCCGAAAGAAACATTAATCTCCAGGTCAAAGCAAGCTCTTTCTTATATAATGTCCAATGCAGACATCAGTCAGCCAAAGACTGCATACGGCGTTGCACACTTTTGTGCTCACTTCATCAACAACGAAAACGCAGACCTCTTCTTGCCAACGTATCTCGGCTTCACTCACGTCGATGGATCAAAATTGGCGGTTATCGGATTTATGCCCGATATTCTAAAGCTGACACTGAGTCCAAGGCTTGTTTCGCTGGCGCTATCACATGTTAGAGACCTCGTTTCAGAAAGGGACGAAAGAATATTCCAGAAGCTGCAAGAGAGCATTTCTGCGATTAGCAAATCTGCGAATGAGGTGAAAGAAGAGTTCTTTGTCGATTTGGTGCTAAACATGACATCAATTGGAGTTTACAGCGAATTTCTGCCTTCTGAGGTTCTTTCAAAGTTCTCTGACAATAAAGTTTTGCAATGCATTAATTCTGTCCTCAAGAAAGAAAAGATGGACTCAGATGACGAAATTATTGAAAAGGTCTGCGAAGCCCTCTTCATAGGCAATGTTCACCTCATTCCGGCTCTTGTTGTGATACAGAACAAGCCGCAAATAATTTCGAAACTGAAGGAATACATTTCTTCCTTAATAAGTTCAAATATCGATGAAGTTTCCATTCTTGCAATGCAAGAGATCTCAGATATTTATTCTTAATAAATTTGTTTAATTTTCTGTTTATTTTATAAAAAAACACAAACAATTTTTTACTAATATCAATCAACTTTGTAAACGAACTTCGCAACAGCATCTTCCGTCGTTTGATCAGGCGAAGCATTGACGAGTCTTCTTATAGCAGTATCAGAGCTGGAAAGCTTTTCGATTGACTCCTTTGCCTTTGAAATAAGAGATTTGAAAGATCTTTCATCGAGTTTTGATGTCGTTTCGAATAAATTGCTGAGTGTTGTTGCAGCAAGAGAGAAAATCTTTCTCTTTTCTGATTCTATCTTCAGCTTTTCCTTTCCAGTGATGTCACTAATCTTTGATTCGCACTCTTGTTGCTTTGCAATCGCAGCGGCTTGCATCAGTTGTCTTTCTCTGCCGATTTCTTCCTCTAAAACTTTGAGACGCTTTGTGAGCGACGCATTCTTTTCTTCGGACTGAGAGAGCATCTCTCCAGATTTGCTGAGTTTCTGCTGCAGTTCAGCGCAAAGAGTATTGAGATCGTTGATTTGCGAAACAGAAGAGTTCAGTTTCTTCTCAAGTTCGCTTAGAGAGCTGTCGTAGTCATTCTTTAGTGCGCTTTTTTCTGCTTGAAGTCGATCGACTTCTTTTGTAAGTTTTGTCTTCTCTCTATGGAATTCTTCTTTGTGCAATTCGATCTGCATCGTCGACTGCGTGTCAATGCTCTTCTGCTTTGCGCTAAGCTCTGATATTTTGTCCTTTGATGTCTTCAACTCTTTTCTCAGACTGGAAATTAATTCTTCATTTTTGGCATTTTCTGACAAACGAATCTCTTCAATTTCTCTGATTTTCACAGCATATTCATCATCTTTGCTGTCTAAATTGGCCTGGTGCTTCTGCTCTACCTCAATTTCTGCCTTCTCTGTGTCTGTGACTTTTCTACGTAACGAAATATTTTCATTTTTGGCTGCTTCAAGACTCTTTGTTAATTTCTCTTTTTCCTCCTTTGCAGAATCAACTTCGAAACGCAATTTCGTCAATTCTTGCTCCATTTCTGCATTTTTATCCTCGCACATCGTCAGCGCCTTAATCAAATTCTTCTTTCTCTTGTTGAGCCTTTCGATCTTCATTTCGCTCTTCTGAAGTGCTGCGGAAGCGAACGCAGCGGCATCTTCGACGGATTTGAACTGTCCGTCGAAAGAACTATGGATGGCGCTCATTCTCTGCTGCAAATCGGAGTTTTCGCGCAAAATTGCAGAAATTTGTTTCTGATATTCTTTAATGTGATCCAAAATTTCATTTCCTCTTCCAGAAATGATGTCATCGACCGTCAGCGACTTTCCAGAGATCAAAATCGCAAGAGAAACAACAAAATCATTGAGAATCGAAAATCTTTGATTATTTTGAAAATTAATCTTTTGCATTTCATCGTCTATTTGATTGATGATGCCGTTATAGTAGTCCGGGATTGCTGATAAAACAGCTTGAATCTTGGATCCAGCTTTTAATGATGGATTTCCAATAATAATGTTCAATTTATCTTGCAGCTCTTTGTCAAAGTGTGAAATCTTCCACGAAGTCTGAGGTACGATATCTGCCTCTGTGATCTCAGGTTTTTGAAGCTCCAATTTACAATCCATCAAATTATCGTTAAGATTCTTGATTTGATAGTTTAATTCCTCGATTTCATTGATCTTTTGATCAATTTTTTTGTTAACTCGCTGGTTATTTTGCTCCAAATCAGATATTTTGAGCTGATTTTCGACAATTTCCTTCCGTAATACTTCTTTTGTCTTTTCAAGCATCGATATCGATTGCTGCTGCTTCTTTATTTGCATTTCTTGTGTTTTAATCACATCTTTGTAATTCTTTTCGGTGTTTGAAATCGTATTTCGAAGAGATTTAAGTTGTTGCTCTGATTCATCCAATAATTTCGACTTCGTTTGGTTTTCACTTTGAAGTTTCGTTATCTGCGAGTTCAAATTTATTATATTTCGGTCATTTTCGTCAATTTTATTTGTTAATTCTGTTATTTTCGTTTGATATGTCTTCTGTTGATTTAACAGCTTCTTTATCTGCTCTTTCAATTCGTTTATAATTGCTTTACACTTTGGTTTTCTTGAGTTTTCCTTTTTCTCGACAATTTCAGGCGGTTTAATAGGGTTTTGAATTATTATCTGTGGTGCAGAACGCTGTGGTGTCTTGGAAACCTGCTCTTGAAGCATTTTTATCTTCGTTTCGAGAATCATTATTTGACTTCTTGATTCTTCAGATTCTAATCTATGGTTGTCTTCTTTTGCCTGAAGGGTTTCTTTCAGCTTTGCGATCTCTGTCTGAAGCTCTTTTTCTCCCTTTTCAAACTGCAATTGTTTCTTTCTCTGCTGTTCTTCGATTTCTTCCGTATTCTTCTGCATTGCCACGAGAAAATCCTTTATTTTCCTGTTTTTGATTTGGAGCTTTTTGACTTTTTCGTCATCTTGAAAATCAATTTTTGTCGAACTTTGAACTGTTGAGCTTAAAGGTTGCTGTGACTCAAAGAAGTCGAAAAACTCTGTAAATTCAGTTAAATTGATCGATAAATAGTGGTTAACGTTCAAAAATAATTTTTGCAATTTCTGTTTCATGATTTCTTCTGAAATTTGATACGAATTCAGCTTTTCCTCGAGTTCATGTATCTGATTTTTTAAGACATTTTGGCTGTTTTGCCAAGAATTCTTAGTTAAATTCATTTCCTTTTCTATTTCGAAAAGTTCGTTCGTTCTCATCTCTTCGTAGTGTTTCTTTTGTTCATCCAACTTCCGCAGCACCTCTTTCTGTGCTTTATTCGCAATTTCAAGTCGGTTTATTAAATCTTCTTTCTCTGATTTTAAGTCTACGACTTCGTTTTTCAATGAAACGTTTTCTTTACTGAGTTCCTCTGTCTTTGACGCTAGAGAAACGGCTGCGTCGAACTGAGCTTTTAATAAACTATTTTGCTTGATGAGATTTGCGTTTTCTTCCTTCAGCTGCTCACAGAGCGAAACTTGTGCATCAGATGCGAAATCCGTCTGCAGAGATTCTGACTGAACTCCGTCACAGCCTGAGGAATCAAACATTTTTTATTTTTGGAAAATAACAGTCCCTCAAAATGTAAAAATAGAATTTCATCAATGAAGGTTCTGCTGATTAATTAAAAATAAAATAATATTTTATAAAAAAATATAATAAAGCTTAGTGACGCCTTGCTCGCCTGGAATCGCTCTGAGAAGCTTCGGGCTGATGAACAGGATTCGCCACATTGAAGCCAAATTGAAGCTGTGCCATTGGCTGCTGCAGCATTTCTTGCATAGGTTGTTGTTACATTGATTGTTGTTGCATTTGTTGCATTGGCTGCTGCATCTGCTGCATTTGGATTGATTAAAACTGTGCTTGTTTGGAAGAGAATTGTTTTGTGATTTATGGTGAATATCGGTAAGCACTATAAATTACTATATAGATGTAGAAAGATACCACTGACATCTTGATTTATTGATTGCTGCGTACTTTTGACAGTGAATGAAGAAATTCTAAATCTGAATTTAAGAAATAGATTGTATCCCTGGTTATTTGATTGAGAGAAGTTGATTTTTAGACCATGGAGAACTTGTTTACTAAATTTGGTGAAGATTGGTGCACTTTAACTTTGCAAGGTTCCTCCTGATCTCGAGCATCAGAAAATTGAAGGGTAATTTTGCAATTTGTGTAAAAGTGACATGATTCGATACAAGAATTAAAAGAGGACTGGGACAAAATAGAACAACGTGCTTTTCTGACATGTAACTTATTTTTGACATGTAAAGTCAGAATGTCAAAATAAAGGAAAGTGACGTGTTTGCTCGGGAAAAAAATGGAAAAGTGTCAATAGGTTTAAATGGATTGAACTCAATGTTGGAAGCCAAAGAAGACTTCATTGTGAGTAGTTGTGGCCTCATTGTGAAGGATGACCTGGTGATCTAGCAGAGATGCATCCAGATGCCTATTCAACAGAAGCATGATTCGATGCATGGCGAGGTCGGCCTGAGATTTCCAAAGCCCTCGAGTGGCCAAGCCAGGACTGCATTTCTTCACAATATTTTTATAATTCTTAATGAAGAATGTAGAGATTCGGCATATAATTTAACAACTTTTGAGTCATTCATTTCCTCTTCATCATCTATATAATTAATTTGCTGTTCAATGAATTTGTAAATTACGTAATGTATTTTCTCTATTAATTTCAAACATTGACTTTTAAGTATTGATTCCATTTTATAAAACTCAATCGATTCAGAATTTTTAACATTCATTGACATTTTTATTAATGAGTTCTTCATTGAATCCATAAACTTTAATATTATATTCATTGCTGTTTTAGAGTTCTTGCATCGGTAAACGCTTTCAATAGTTTTTGTATAATCTTTATCTTTCTTTGTTAAGTTCTTGACCTTATCAACGAACATGTCGAAATATGAAGAAATTAGGTCTTTATGATAATACTTTAATCATTTGCTGATATTCATTAACAGAAAATTCTTTATGTAAGAAATTATTAGCGAGAACAAACTGTTTATGTTCTTCGATTAATTTATTTATTTTGTTTGAAACATCAAAAATTTGAACTGACATTTTCGCTTACTTTTAGATTTATTAAAAAAATAAATTTTTAAAAATTAAGTGTAATTTTCGAATTAACGATTTCAATCAAATTTTAAGCATATGAAGCAGTAAATACAAACATCAACATCGAAATTAATTTAAAACATCAAATTTTAAACATTTTCTTCAAAAAATAATTTTTAAATTTTAGAAGTCTCGAAATCCTTTCGCTATCTTTTTTTAGTTAGTTAGTTAGTTATTAACTTTGCAAATGTTTTTGGTTTATTAATTTTGAAAAATCCATCAGTTATATTTGATATATATTTAAGATTAGGAAATGATTTGTAAATTAATGAGTTACTGACCAAATTTCCATCAATCGCAAATCCTAATGGTTTAATATTGTATTTACTCTTAAATAGTTTGTTTTCAAAAAATTCTTCAAAGTAAATGTTCAACTGCTCCTTCACATCCAACTTATTCATTAATTGATTTATCGAAACGAAATCGCTCATTATTATCGTCAAGAATTGAGCAAGGAATCATTGATGTTAAGAATAAAGCAGATAAAGAACATACACACGAAATAACAGATATTAATGGGTTAAACGAAAAATTAAATGAAATAGATACAGTAATAAATGCAAATGAAATTAAAGTTGATGATGTAATAATTAAGCAGGTATTGGGAACAGATGCGCCTTCAACTAATCCCGAAACTAGTGTTTGGAATTTATTAAAAACATTCAATAAGGAAATAATGAATTTAAAGAAGGATGTATTAAATTCTAAATATGAATTATTAATGACAATTTACCCTATTGGTTCAATTTACACATCAATGAATAACGTAAATCCTGCTCAAATATTTGGTTTTGGTGAATGGGAGCCAATAGTCGATCGTTTCTTATACTGCGCTAATTCATCAAGAGAAACAGGAGGAAGTAAAAAGATTTCAGTAAATAACTTACCTTCACACAATCATTACTTTTCGGGTTCAACATCATTGGCAGGAGCTCATACTCATTTAATCAGTAATAGAGGTTATTACGGTTGTAGTAACGGAGGAAAAGAAACAATTTCACGATATGATATTTCATCAGATACCAGAGAATACAACACGGGTTTAATCATTGATAATAAATATTATCAAATAATATTGTCACGAAATACTAATAATAAATCCATTTGATAAAAATATTTTTATAAGTTATAAATGAAAGTATCGAATAAAATTTTATTAATAGTTAGTATATATTTATTGTCTTCAGAAATAAGAAAATGGTATGAAACATTAAATTATGAAGATAACGAAGAACAAATTCCCGAAAGTGTACAACATTTATATATTTGATCTAAGGGTAGGATAAGTGAATAAACGATATCCACCACTCTCTCCATATTTATGAAGTTTAGTTCCTACTGGTTCGTCAAACTTTCGTGATGTTGTTAATTCCTGA
>JALKBU010000615.1:0-30690 GCA_023091735.1 Trichomonas tenax | reverse complement strand
AAGAAGAAAGCTGAAGAAGAAGAAGCAAAGAAGAAAGCTGAAGAAGAAGAAGCAAAGAAGAAGGCCGAAGAGGAAGCAAAGAAGAAAGCTGAAGAAGAAGAAGCAAAGAAGAAAGCTGAAGAAGAAGCAAAGAAGAAAGCTGAAGAAGAAGCAAAGAAGAAGGCCGAAGAAGAAGCTAAGAAGAAAGCTGAAGAAGAAGAAGCAAAGAAGAAAGCTGAAGAAGAAGCTAAGAGATTAACTGAAGAAGAAGCAAAGAAGAAAGCTGAAGAAGAAGCAAAGAAGAAAGCTGAAGAAGAAGCAAAGAAGAAAGCTGAAGAAGAAGCTAAGAAGAAAGCTGAAGAAGAAGAAGCAAAGAAGAAAACTGAAGAAGAAGAAGCAAAGAAGAAAGCTGAAGAAGAAGCTAAGAAGAAGGCCGAAGAGGAAGCAAAGAAGAAAGCTGAAGAATCCAAGGCTGCTTCTAAAAAGCCTGCTGCAAAAGGAAAGATTGCAGCTTTAGCCGCTATTCAAGCTGCCAATATTCCAATGGGTGGAATGATGGGACTTCCACGACCTATTAAGGGCAAACCTGCTTTCCCTTCACAAAAGCCTGCCGCAAAGAATGAGGAGCATCCAGATGAGGAACCAACGGGAGAGGAGAAGAAGGAAAGCGAACCCGAGACACCAAAGGAGAATGAAGCTCCAGTTAGAAGGGAACCTCCGTCAACCATTCGCAAGCCAAGACCAGGCAGAAAACCACCAACACGCCCAACAAATTAGTTCGATTATTTTGATATTATAATACATTTATCTTTTTATTAAAACAAAAATAAACAAATATTTAAAGCGAATCATATTCCTGCGAATAAAACAACATTATTGGATATGCAGTTTCTATAGCAGACTCACTGATCTCATGGACAATATTGTCTGAAAACTTATACCATTTTCCGTATTTTCTCACAGCTGTTGTTAAGCTTTGGTCTTCTTCGTAAACGATAATAGAGTTAAGAACATACTTCTTATCTATATTCTCGATTTTAAATCGCAAAGGATGTGACTTTGTTCCTGATGATTCAATAATTAAACAAGGCGGAAAGTCTTTATACGTCGATGCAAGAGCATCCATTGGTGCATTACATTTCATACATTTCTGTCTTGACACATTTTGTGCACCTTGTTGGATTGTTTGCAAAATTTGATTATCTTTAACATCAAGTATGAAAAAGTAATCATTGATGTAATCTGAATTCTTGCATGCACCGCATTTGAAATTCGTTGTGATTTTAATGCCAAACAATTCACGCAAATTCTGTGGATCATGTTTTGATAAAGTTGTCAATAATTCTTTCAAAAAAGCTGCAGGCTTGAGTTGAAGGAAGATACCTGGGTCGGAAAAATAAGGAATTTTCGCAAGAACGGAGAAAAATTCAGATATTGGCAGAGAAGTTTCAGTTAAATACGAATAGCACATCTTAGACATGCACATGTAAATAGCCTGATATATGTTGTTGCATGGTATCGCAGATACTGTTGAAGATAAGAAAAATTTCAAAAATATTTGGTCGTTAAATATCGCCTGAAGCACAGTTCCAACTTGTTTGAAGTCGAAAGTATGTTGTATTGGACGAGGAGCTACAGGAAAAGGCAAGATAGCTCTGTTATAACTGAGTTCTGAAGAAAGTGGGTTTTGATCAATAACAGCGAACTTTGCTGCCATTGTTAAATGATCTATTTTCGTGTGGAAAAGGAATTTACGTTGTTTGTTTTCGATTTTATAAAGCTGAAGTGTCTCAATATCGACTGCGTAGTTTTTCTTGCACTCATGCTCAATCATATATTCTTTGCAGTATATATTGCCGCACGTCAGACATATTCCAAGTCCAAATGACTTCTTCGCACAATGCTTACACTTGAAAGGCGGAAGAAATCTGTGTGGGAACAATATCTTTTCCCAAATGATTCTCTGGGCTTTGCAGAACATTGTCTTGATGTCGTTTTCGTTGTCGAAGAATTCCCTCAAATCCTGCGATCGATCCTCAAGTGAGGATCTTCGCATCGTTCTGTCACTTTTATTCCATTCCTATGTCAGAAAAAAAACAAACATCTATCAAATGTCAAAAAATGTTTTCACTATTTTATAAATTTAATCTTAGATGAGACATTTATCAAATTGGCATAAATCTTTATATTTTGAAAAGTAGTTTATATACAGTGCACGGTGTAGGTTAAATACAATTTCTTTAATGGTTCAATATCATTTTAGTCGAGTATGTAATTTATGGAACATTTCATTTTGTGATATCCATTTGATACTTGCATTTAAAGGAGAATGTTACTGAAATAGAACTGCTTCTTGTAAACCAAACACCCAAGATACATTCATTTGCTTTCATATGAAAGATGAATTGGATTTCAATAAGTTATAGTATCATTAAAAAGCTATCATTTGAGGGACTGTTGCGAATCATAAAGCCTCTTTTTGAACCGGTTTGGTTCAATATTTGTTTTAGTATCATCATTAATGAAGATAGACATTATGATGAAATGGTTGACTATTTTAAAATGATATCAGAACTTTCGGTAATTTGAAAAATATAACTAGAAGGTATACAAACATCTCTATACATTTTATTTGTTCTTCATATATTCTTTGTAATCATCAACAGTTCCATTTGGATTTTCAAGCTGCCAGTCAATAAGGGCATCAACGTGTGCTTGGAAGCCTCTTCCTGGTTTGATGCCGAGTAGCTGTGCAAGATCTTTTCCATTGATGAGGCACTTCATATCATAGCACTTGGACAAGTTCTGGTTTTCAATGAACTTATATAAGTTTTCTTCGCACTTCTTAAACTCTTCATCATTTAAAATAAGATACTTAGCGAGAGGCCATATTTCTCCAATCTTTCTAACCCAATGACCTGCATCCTTTCGCGTAAGCTTGACACCATTGGCTGTTAGTGCCCCATGAACAAGAATGTTAGCATTTTCAGCAGCTTTTACTGACATTCTCATAGATCTGCAAATTGCCCATTCGATTGGGTCACAGTTGTGCTTAGGATGCTCTGGATCAGGTCTTCGTTCCAAATTATGTATTGGCATGAAGATAGCTCCGAGAGCAAGAGGACAAATTAAATCTGGAGGAGAACGTGATAAAACTTTAACAAGACGCTCCTTGGCTTGTAATGGATCGATCGAAAATATATGATATGGATCAAAAACTGCTTCGAAAAAGCCAATAGTGATAATAAAATCGAGAAAATCGATTAAACCGTTCATTTCAATGATTTTTGTAAGTTCTGTAACAACCCTCTCCTTTGTGATCTTTTCTTCGAAGTCTGCTAAATGTGATTTTGCTGCATCAAATATACTTTCGTGATATCGATATCCGAGACGTGCATGGAATCTTGCAGCGCGAATAATTCTAAGTGAATCTTCAGCGAATGTTAGATTTGGATCGTTTGGAGTGCGAATTACTTGATTCTTAAGATCTGGAATTCCTTCAACGAAATCTTCGACTTTTGAATACGTGATATTGTAGAATAATGCATTTATCGAGAAATCACGATGCATAGCATCAGTTAAAGGCGTTGTTACATCACCTTCGCCTCTAAGATTGCAAATATCGATCCATGTGTCGCCGAAAATGCAAACTCTGACTGTTTTCATGAACTTTGACTGCTTAGGATTGTCTTGTAAAACGATAATTTTTGTTGAATTTTCTGGAAATTGCTGAGAAAGCTTCAAACCAAAGTCATCTGCACTGCATCCTTCAATGCAGATGTCTATGTCATCAGATTGCTTGCCTAAAAGCTTATCTCTGACCCATCCTCCTGCAACTCGAGAAATAATTTGTGGATCAAAGCACTTTCCGGCGGCAATGATCTTTTCGAACGTCGAAACTTCCTTTTCGGTGAGAAGTTCGCCGCTCTCTAAGAGCTGTATATTTCGCTCTATTTCCATTTTTGATTCTGAGAAAATTTTGCCTCCTTTGCAGGGGATGTCAAAAATTTAAGGTGGAAAAATTATCATTTACATGTCAAATTTTTGTTGAATATTCTGGAAATTGCTGAGAAACCATTTAGCACTAATGTATAGTCCTATTGGATGTGTAGAATATAGTGCTTGAATTTCAAGCAATAATTTTCGAATTTGATCTTTGATTCATATTTCTTTGGGATGAAAAGGGTTCTATCCTCGAAATTAAACTAAATCACGATAAGAATGATTCTTGAAATATGCAAAAAACTATTTGAATTATATTTAAAATTAAATTTCCTACCACTAGTTTCAATCGAATGTTTCGTTGTCAGATTGCTTTTCAAAACATCAGAAACATATATATCAAACTGCTTGAATATAATGTAATTCGATATTAAAATAAAAAAAGTTATTAACTATTGATAAGTTTTAGCAACGAAGATTACTATCGAGAAATAAGGTTAAACTATATTATGTCAATTTTGTTGTTTTACATGTCATATTTTTAGATGAGTAGAATAAATCCTGACTTAATTAAGTGCTGTGGACGACCTGGTCCTGAGTTAGCGCTTCTTTGCGAATCGTGCGAAGGAAGGTGTCCAATATGCAACTCTCCAACTGATAAAAACAAATGCGAACCTTGCCATCTCTGCGGTGAATGCAGTTTCGGAGCATTAAAGGACAAATGCATTCTTTGCTCAGCACCAGCAAAATATGTTGCATACTTTTGCGAGACTTGCACACTTTTAGGAAAAGATAGAGATGGTTGCCCAAGAGTCATCAATGTTGGTATCAATAAATCCGATAGGTTCTATGAAAGAAAGCGTGTCATGGTTGTTCCAGAACAAAATTTCTAATTTCAATTGATAAGAAATATTCTTGTTTGTAATCGTACTAAATAATATTCCCCAAATCATAACATTGCTACATTATATTCTAAAATCATGCTTACGATGCTCGATTATATTATTATATTAAAAAAAAATAAAATTTCATAATGATTTCATATGTTTAGATAATTCATATGGCTATCCATTTATGAGGTGGCTGTGGTGTAGTAAAATGAAAGTCTGAAAAAAGAAATTTAAACAAGTTCATAAGAAAAATGGATGAGAAAGAATTGAAGCATAGCCATTTGAATAATCACCAAATCCCAGTCTTTTATGAGGATCTAACATAAGCAATCTTGATATCAAATCTTTTGCTGCTTCTGGAATGTCTTCGTGGAAAGTGTAGTTACATTTCCGAATGTTGCCAAATATTTCGAGTCTGTTTTGGGAAAAGAAAGGGCCTCTTCCATGATATGCCGCATAAATTGTGCAACCTAAGTCCCACAGATCTAAAGCAGGCGAAATATCGACTTTTTCGAGGATTTCAGGAGCTGTGTAATCAGCACTTCCAATGTATGAACTTCTGCAAAATCCATTGGAATCAAGTTCAGCAATCTTTGCGGAGCCGAAGTCACATATCTTTACATTGTTCTCCTTGTCCAACAAAACATTCTCAAGCTTTATATCTCTGTGTATCACATTATTCGAATGCATATAAGCGAGTGCTTGAACAATCTGCGAGACTATGGAAGGAATGGAAGCTATCAAACTAGTTCTATGAGTGAATAAATCTCCATTATCAACGTATTCAAGAACATAATTATAATTCAACGCGTCTTCAAAATATCCATACATTTTAACTATATGCTTGTTATCTAGTATCTCTAGACAACGTTTCTCTACCTCAGCTGTCTTCAATCTCTTTGATTCTTGAACATTACGCTTTGGCATAATTTTCAGGGCGTAGAGTTTGCAGGAATCCTTATGCTTGGCCAGAACGATCTTTCCGTAGCCTCCGATTCCTATCTGTTTCTCGACCAAGAAATCCTTGATCGACTGGAAACTCTCTTGAGCCATCAAATTCAAAAGTGGTCGGAAAAATAGGCAAAAGTAAGAAGGATATTAAAATATTACTTTATTGTCTGTAAATAAAAAGCAAATTTACTGCTTCTTTCCACCCTTCTTGCCAGATGGCTTCTTTTCGGCCTCCTGGGCCGCTTCGACCTTCTCGACAACATAGTCTGGGTGTGTTCCGTAGCACTTTAAATCATGGCCATTGATGACTGGGACGAGCTTGCCTTCAGCAACCATGGCTTCGAGAGCCTTGCGGGCGCAGGTGAGGGAGATTTTATAACGCTCAGCAAGCTTGCCTGGGGAGATGAGCTTGTTCTTTGGAACAGACTTCTGCATATCAGCAGCCTGCTCGGCGGTGATGATGACTGCGAACTCTCTCTTCTCCTTGTTGGTAGCCTTGGTCCATTTCTTACGAGCGCCTCCTTTAGCGGACATAGAACAAAAAGGGCTACAAAAACCGCTCCAAAAAATTTTTTGGGCCAAAATCTTTTTATTCTGAATATTTGGAATCTACTACTGGAATGATTGATATCTGCCGTCAAAATATCCCTCTAATTCTTAAATTCATGGAAATCCGTCAAAAAGTGACACAGCACTCATATTTTTGACTTTTTACATGACATAATTATTTATTTACGTGTCAGAAATCCTCTTTTGCCTTTGAAAGCTTAATCCTTTAACGATGATCAATACATCTTAATGCGGTTCATATTTCTTGCAAGATAATCATTAATTGAAATTCTTTCAAAATTAATCATCTTTTGGATTGAGCTATAGCATCAGAAGTGTATTGCACTCCCAATGAGAATAAAGTCAATCTAAGAATCATTTTCTCGAGTAAATTTGATACGAGCAAAAATCATATCCTATGAATTACTATTAGTAACTCCTCGCAAGTCAGTATCTACTTAATATAGATGATTATGCATAGAATTATATTAGTCAAATTGTGATCTAAGAAGGAAATAATTTTGAAGTAATAAAAATCTGTAAAAATCAAATGTATGATATCCTATAGGCTATGTGTGAAGTTGTATGAAGGAAAATGGCTGAAAATATTTCAAAAATTTAGTAAAAAAAATTGGGTAAATGTGACAAAGAATTAAAAACGTGACAGTTTCACATGAACTCAAGCATTCACGTTAAAGATCAAAAGATATGCTTGACCATGGACCCCGAAACTCAGACGTTTTCTGGCTTCACCGAGCTCTTGCTGGAGAGAGGTACAGAATTCAATCCTCGTGTCATTTTTCTTAATGCCCGCCAAATCAAAATCGAAAAGGTACAAATTGATAAGGAGGATGTGAAATACGAGTACTTCGACACGCACGATGCTCTCGAGATGAAAATTGGACCGAATGGGCCACTTATTCGCGATGCGTCCCATTTTGCTCGAGTTTGCAAAGATGTCCTAGATTCGCCTGAGCTTATCATTCCCCTCAACAGGGACCTTCCGGTCACTGTTACAATCTACTACACAGTAAATAAAGACAGCACCGCGATCGTCAATCGCGGTGACGGCATCATTTACACGGATAACTACTTGGATGGTCCATCTGCATGGTTCCCGTGCATTGATGGTCTCGGACAACGCTCAAGATTTACATTAGATATTACTTATCCAAAGTCATTAGTTTGCGTCGGTCCAGGTAAAGACAATTTAATTTCTACAGATGAAGTCGCAAATACAAACACTCTTCGTTATGCTATTCCATTCAATGTTCAGCCAAAAGCCATTGGTTTTGCGTTAGGCGACTTCAAGCAAACATCGTCAATGAATAAGAACGATCAGAGCATTCAGTACTACTTTAAGACAACTGATGAAAGTTTCTCTCACACAGTATCTCCATATCCTGAACTATTGGAAGAAGTAACAAACCAATTCATAGATCAGGATGGATTTAATGTTCTCAATTCATTGTCTATTGTTTATGTCCCAACTTTGCAAGAAATGCACTTGTTCCCAGGAATGATTTTTTATCCATCGAATTACATTGTCTCCGATGGTAACTCTGCTGTTTGGATTAAGATTATTCCAAAAATATATGAATCAATCATTGGTCAGATAATCTATTTTGTTTTCCCATTCACAGACCCACTTGATGAATGGATTCAACACGGCCTCGTCCGCTACTTCGCAGACTTCATGTGCGGATCTTCGAACCGCTATAAGTCAAGTTTCGCTATGGAGCGCCACTGGAACGATATCAACTATCTCGCTGCCGAAGACTTCCAACCTTCGGTTGTTTTGAATGCATATGATCCTGCTACAGGCCTTCCTTTCAGGGATGAGTACCTCAGAATTAAGGCGAAGCTTTTGATCAATATGATTGCTCATGCAGTTAATAACAACGATTCACAGCAAATGCTTCTTTTGCTTTTGAGACAGAACTTCAAGCAATCGCTTGAATCATCCATTGGTTTCAAGCCTAAGTTCGACTGGATCATGCAGCAATTCGCCAACCCAATCAATATCAAAACATTCCGCGAACAATGGCTCTCTGGAATCGGTATTCCATATTTCACATTCAACCTTCAAGCCGATGCTCGTAACAGAATTGCCAAATTTGTTCTTTATCAAACGCATTCATGCAAGTTGAACAAAGTCTTCACCGGCCCAATTTTAGTTCAGCTTCGTGATCTTGAGCAGCCACACTTGTTCCAGTTCCAAGTAGAAAACCAGCTTATCCAGCAACAGATGAAATACTACGCTCACAAGCCAAAGAAGAAAAAGTGGAAGTACGAGTTCGTCAACGGTGATTCAACGGAAATCACCATTCATCACGCCATCCTTTGGATCGCCGTCGATCCTCTGCATCAATGGCTAATGCGTGTTAGACCGCGTCTTCCAGAATTCATGCTCCATCACATGCTGACCCTGCTGAGAGATGTTTACACACAGCATGAAGTTCTCTCTTCACTCGAAGACTGGATATCTACAAAGGAAACACAAGACATGCTCAAAGGAATACTCACTAATGAAGACTGCTTCTACGGTGTTCGAGGACATGCAGCTCGAACTCTTGCTATCTTTGCAGATGTTGACAATCCAGCAAATCCGAACATGTCAATCCTCATCGAATGGTACAAACAGGAGTTCCTTGCTAACGACAAACCAAAGCCAAACAACTTCCAGAATTTATCGAAGCACTTCGTCCAGCTTGAAGTCATCAGAGCTCTCTCCGTCGTCCGCAACTCACAGAACTACACTCCACCAGAAATCGTTAAACTTCTTATCAAGATTTTGGATGAAAACGATAACAATGGTAACCAGTATTCAGATGATAACTTCCGTGCAGAGATCGCTCTTGCTCTTGGCCGTGTCTATTCCGATAATGGATCCTTGATGGCAGATATCGAGAGACTTCTTGTCAGCAGAGTCCGTGGCTCGAATACAAACGGTGGCTTCTGCAATCAGCTTTTCAGCGCATTCTACACTGCCATCACTGGCGTCCTTCTTAAGAACTGGATGACTATTGCCACAACATCAGAAAACATCTCCGTCGAAGACCACAAGCTTACAGTTGATGAGATGCGCCACATCATTTTCGATGACTCTCCATATATCGAATGCAAGGCAACTCTTTTCAAGTGCATGTTATTCTTCGCACTTATAGACTATGTTGTCACGTTCCCGCAGTTAATTAGTGATGTCAAGAAACTTGCTGAAGATCCAAAGAAGAAAGATGTTGCCGCAGGTTGCCTTCGTGAGATATACCGCTTTATCTTGAACACATTGCCATACAGCGCTAAGGATCGTTTGGAGTGCTTCCTTCTCTTCAGACCAGACTCGATGAAGAAGGAGGACGTCATCAAGAAGTTGACAACTGCTGACAAAGCACTTGAAGTTGCAGAAACACTTTGGTACATCATGACTGTCTGCGCTCGCAACCATTCCGTCCTTCGCTCAGAAGCATTGCGTGCATACACAACTCTTTATGGCAAGGATACTCCACGTCCATTCTTTGATCGAAGCGTCAAGCAGCCAACAGAGTGCACCGCTACGAGCGCATACTCTAAGACAACGATCAGGATTGAACTTCGCAAGCCTAAAGATCCAGTTGCAGTGAATCCACAGCCTCCACGCACAGGTCCTGAGCCATCATTCGTCTTGAAGCCGCCGGCGTAGAAATCGATATTTTATATGTTTTATATATTATTGTTTTCCCTGATAAAGATAAATAAACTTGTCTCTTAGCAAACAATTTAACTAAATAATAAACAAAAAAACATAATATTACTTCGCATCATTTCCGAACACGATAGAAGAATCGATGCTTCTGAATGGCTTTGATTCTCCTTCATTAACGGATAGAGGAAGCTTGTATATATTCTTTTCTTCAAGCAGTTCAAACATGTGCTGGAAGAAAGGAGAATTCATCAATGTTGACATCGAGCCAACAAAAATTAGCTTGGTTTTCGCCCTTGTGATGGCGACGTTCATTCTCTGCCAGTCACTTGTATGAGCACCCGGTGAGAACTTCTCGTTTGACTTGACTGTGGAAATTATAATGCACTCTTTGTCTCTGCCTTGGTATTTATCGACAGTATCGACTTCGACTTCAGCTGCATTCTCTGCTGTGAGACCCGCCATGTGTGGGAAGAACTTGGAGACACTCGCGAGCTGCGCTTGCAAAGCCTTGCAAATGAAGATCACTTGAGCTCTGTATGGAGTAATGACGCCGATTGATTCGGGTGAAATGCCGCACAAAATCATTGAAGAGACGATCATCGAAACAACGGAACCTTCGCCTATGTTGTTCTTTGAAGACATATTCTTTCCTTCTCTCATCGGAACAGAGTCTGTATTAATGAACTGAACAGCAGGATCAGGCACCAAAATCTTAGAGATCCATTCACGGGAGTATTCAGAGAATTCCTTCAAGATCGAAATATTTGGGAAATAAATACGGGACTGTGCAGAAGCAGCACTTCCACTTCTCATTCTGTTGGAGTAAACAAGTTCATTACAGAGCTTCATTATATCGCTGTTCATTCTGTATTGGGTTCTCATAGTGACAATTGCGTGTGGCTGCGACTCTGATAACATCTTGAAGAGCGAAATTGGAATTTCGCCATTATTCTTTGAAATCGGCGGAAGCTGATAATGGTCACCGACGAGAATAAACTTATTGCATCTCGTCAAGGGACCAATAACAACAGGCATCGAAATCTGCGATGCTTCATCGATGACGCAATAATCAAACAATTTGTCGAGAATGAATGGATGATTAAATGCATAACACGTGCACGCAAATATTTTGATTCCTGTTAAAGCGAGATGAAGCTGTTCCGTGTTCTCACATGTTTCGATAATACTGTCGAGTGCGTGAGATCGAACTTTTTCGGAAATGCTTTCGATCCTTCCGATTCTCAAGAAGTTGACACCTCTATCGATCAACTTAGAACACAAGTTATCAACAGCTGCGTGTGTGTAACTGCAGATTAAAACCGACTTTTTGCTCTTTTCTAAGCTTTCAACTAACAATGCCAAAGTTGTTGTCTTTCCTGTGCCTGGCATACCGAGAAGAAGCATGTAGTCGTTTGCAGCGAGAGCCATTCGAATTGCGTGTGCCTGATCTTCGTTTAAGTAATTGTCTTCAACAGGAATCTGTGAGTTAAGTGGAATGAATGTTGGTGCTTTGTTTTCGATGATATAATTTCTCAAATTGTCGCAGCATGATGAATTTTCTGTCAACATCGTCATCAGGTTCCTTCTGCATCGAGTGACAGTTGAATAACTTTCCCATAAATCAACGCAAATGTCTTCTTCGACTTCTCCCAATGTGCTTTCTATCATTTCGATTGTAACGACGTTGTTTTCGATTGCTGCAACTTTTCCTCTTGACAAGACAGGAGGGAGACCATTTTTAGTGATAAGAACAAGATTCGATGCTGATATTTGCGTCTTTTCTATTGATCCACCTTGTCCTGTAAACGTGAAATTAACAATTGGTGATTTTCCATTTCCTGTCTGCAAATTTGTTATTGCTCTTCCTGTTGCAACTCTTTTTTCGATAGGAACAGTCCATATCTGTGTTTGCATATTCAATGAATTCATCAACTCCGAAACAAGGCGTCGATCCCAGTCATTGTAAAATTCTTTGTGACGAACACCCGGAGCATATGAAAGTTTTCCGCTGAGGAAAGATTTAACTGCACAATCGTTTTCGTACTCCAAGAATGCGCAGATCTTCTGGCCTGGACAGTTTTTGCATATGTACGCAGATCCGGCAGTTGGAGGAACGGCTCCGTGAGCAAGTGAGTGAGCAATAAGATTGCGACTCATGACGATTGACAGCAACTCAATTCTTCTTGGTTTAATGATGAATGATGATTTATCCTTTAAATAGAATAAAAGACCGCATGGCGCTGTCTGTGTTTGATACCTTTCTTTCATCATAAATATGTATGATGACAGCTGCAAAACATTGTCGTCTTTCGCTTGTCCTTTATTTGAACTTCCTGTTTTAAGTTCGAACGGGAACATAATTCCATCTTTTTCCATTGTTGCATCGATTTTTCCTTTAAGCCCCCATTGGAAGGACCAAATATTTTCTTCTTCTTGAACTGTTTTAGCTCCATAAGGAGGCAAAGCTTCAACAGGTGTCGCGATACTGTTAAATAATTTATGATCTAAATTAAACTGATTTGAATTATTTTGTATTGCATTGGCAATCATTCTGATTGTGCTAAGATATGGAACTATGTTCGTTTTCGCTGACTCTTTTGTTTCATCCATGAGAAATAGTTCGTATTTAGATGATTCGAGAAGTTGATCAAGTGTGTGATCGAGATCTTCATCTTTGAGCCCGAAAAACACTCTCTGTAGCAATATGTGACACATGGAACCTCGGAACATATCCATATTCGAAATTCCTTCAGGACAAAGCGAATTAATATATGTTTGTCTCCTGCAGCGCTGAGCAGTTGCCATTTCAGTACCTGAGATGAGCACATGCGGAAGTGATATGAAAAACCCATTTGTATCGTCGATAATTGTGTAATATTTGTTTTCGTAGACATTTCCTGCTGGATCATTACCCAATTCCCACTTTCCTACAATAAAACACGGATCTGCGATAGATATTGACGAATTTATCCACTGTCCTCTTAAATGTACGTATCTTTCAGAATGTCCGAGACCAGGCCACAATCTGACGAAAATTTCCGTATAATATGTGTCTATCTGTCGAAAGAAATAGTCTATGATCGTGAATAACGGCTGTTCTGTTGAGATTGAGACTGGAGTTCCAACAAAACCGGAAGTTATTGGTTCTGGAGCAATTTCCTCCAACGAGCAAAGTTCATCGTATATCTCTTGATGCAGTGGCGGAAGAATTACGGCGCTGTCATCATCGCTGTCGGAAAGAAAAGACATTTGAAAAATTTTGATTTGGAAGAAACCAAAATAATTATTCACAGTGTCTCAAAAGGCCTCAAAAAGTATATTTCACACGTTAAAATACCGATTTTATTCAGATAAAAAAAATACTAAAATTGCTTCCAAGTTTGTTTATATAGCGCATTTTATTCTTTATCACAGAGGCTATTATACCGCAAAATTCCAGATCCCAAAAACGCATTTCATTGAATTGATAAATAAAACAAACATTTTAACCACTATAGTCTCGTTTTTCGTGTCATCTGATGGATTTATTAAATTAGATGCAATATAAAATGAAAGTATCATTTCATCAAATTAAATGGTGATGATAAACAATGAATAAAGACACGTTACTCAAAAATTTGAAGCCCCATACACTATATATAATAAACAAATCAGAAAAATGATGATATACATTGATGAATATGTCATAAAAGGGAAAATATATTGGAAAGTTTGCACGAATGAATCTCATCATTGATTAGTCAGTGATTCAATGTCATCAATATATCTGTTAGTTCTGGACCTGGTAAATGATTATGTGAAGAATCTTCAGCTATATTTATTATAGGTTCTCGTATTTAAGTTCTTTTTCTAAGATGAATCACTATATGAAATTTTAAAAGTTGACATTTGACAATTTACATGACATATTTCACTATCTTTGGAAATTTGGTGAAAATAGATGAGAAATATGATATGTAACTTAGGAATAATAAAAGAAAAATCAAATCATAAATATCTCTTTAAATAATTTAAATGTAAATAAATTTTTGGTAAAAATAAAATATAAGAGTATTTGTCTATTATTTTATGCAACAATTTTTGAAAAGTAATCAAAAACTCAGTAAATATTTAAAATATAATAGAAATTTTAGTGGAAATAGATGATAAATATAACATTGGATACGGAAATATCAAAATTAGAAAGAAACAAATTGGAGATTTACAATGTAAAGTATTCAAAATGAAGCCAAGACGACGATTATTTTCGATTGAAATCCGTGAATGGTCCTTTTTCTATCTCGCAATGTCAAAGCGCGGTCGTACAGGTCAGCAAGGCACAAAGTTCGCCATGACACAGGGTCTTCCAGTCGGTGCAGTCATCAACTGCTGCGATAATTCGGGCGCCAAGAACATGTTCATCATCTCCGTTCGTGGACACAAGGGCCGTCTTAACCGCCTTCCAGCCGCCTCCGTCTCCGATCTCATCGTCGTTACATGCAAGAAGGGTAAGCCAGCCCTCCGCAAGAAAGTTTCAATGGGCGTTGTCGTCCGCCAGCGTGCTATCTGGCGCCGCAAGGATGGCGTCGTCATCGGATTCCAGGACAACGCCGGCGTTATCATCAACGAGAAGGGTGAAATGAAGGGTTCCGCTATCACAGGCCCAGTCGCTAAGGAAGCTGCTGAGCTTTGGCCAAAGGTTGCCTCCGTCGCCCCAGCCGTTTTCTAAAGGAATGGTGACTTTATATTTAATCTTTTTTTTTTTATTCAACTCTTACTCGACCAATAAATACATCATTATCAAATTCATATTATAAGATTACAAACCGGTTCGAAAATTTTAATCAAGACAAAAAATATTTTTTTGAAATTTATAATTAGTAAGAAGATGAACAAATATGTATAAAATTTTCAAAGCTGGTTTGTAGCATTATAATATGATCTGAAGTTTTTCTTCAAATCAAAAAATACATATTTGATAATACTATTTGTATGAATTTAAGTGTGAATGAATATATAATCTTCAATCATTGTTCGTAATATTATGAATTGAGATTGAAAAAGTGATATAATACAGAAATAATATTTATTTAATATACAAATGAAGAATTTTCTATACTATTTTGTGTTTATTTTAATGTATGTTACAAACAATATGTTAAAACATCATTTTAGAACATGAAATATGTGTGATTTGTACAAACAATCGTATTTAGTCAATCAATGCGTCGCAGATGTGATCATTTCGAAAAGCACTTTTGCAGCATTTGCAACTTGTTCGTCTTCATTAACTTGGAGTTCTTCTATCATTTCGACATCATTTTCATCGAGGAAAGATATAACAGATTCAGGAGCACCTTTCTGAAGTGCATCTTGAAGCCTGAGAATGATAAATTCAAGTGCATTGAACGGTTCATCATCAGCAATGAATGCCTTCGCGAGTTGAAGTGATATATTATTTGCAACAGTATCATAATCTATATTAATCCTCGCGATGTTTCTTAGGAACTCAACATAGGCGTATTGCACGCCAATCTCTGTGAGATCGTTGATAAGCATGTTCATATTAAACTGACTGCACTGCGTAGCCAATTCTTCAACACATTGATTCTTTTCAACAAATATTGACATGAGCTTTATGGCATTTTCTGTCACTTTCACATAAGCAGACAAATGGTATTTCTTTTCTAATATGTTTGAAATTCCAAACAAAATTCCAAAAACAGGAACTTCGAATGGGAATATATCATATATCTTCAGCATTTCGGTCATTAAATCGATGATGTCACCATATATACTGTCGTACTCAATGAGCATTTTAAGATATTCTTTTGTAAGGTCATGGCCTTGAATTGATGCAACGAAAATCTCTGGATATCTTGTGCAGCATGTGAGTGCCTTAAGGCAGTAACCTGCTCTCTTCATTTCAACTTTAAACTTGTAAGAACCAACTTTTGTTGCATCGATTGTTGAGAGAAGACTTGAAGAATAAATTACGACTTTTTGGATAATTTCATTCATGCCTTCGTAATTGATGTCAGGATTACGCACCAAATTGTATAAATAGAAGCAATAATATGGATTTCCATAAAATAACTGTTCTGCAAGATCTAAATTGAATTTTGAGTAAACCAATGCATACTCTTTTGAACTTTCATGCATTAAGCTTCCCATGATTGTAAAAATCCAACATTTTGTGTTATATTCGCCATCCAAATCGATTTCATCGAACATTTTACAGAATTCTTCGTAGCATGACATCAGCTGTTCCAAAAATTGATCTCTTTTGTATCTTTTCTCTTCCATTAGAACTTTTAATACGACTTTGTAAAGTGTTTTATGCAAAACTGTATTGACAAGCGATCTGTCCAAGCAAATTTTGAGAATCATCTCGAAATCAGACTGTAAAAAGATGTTTTGAGGGAAATCCAAATGCAAATTTCGTTTAGGGACTCTTCTGATCATTTTGCATAAATCAGATGCGTGGCTTATGCTCATTTCATCGTCAAATTCCATCTTTCTGAGCTTGTCTAAGCACAAGCTTATTGTAGAAACAATTGGACTATCATCCATAATCGAAAATGATTTTGTGGCAATTAAAGCAATAGATCTTTTGCATCTCAAAGCACTATTTATTTTGATTGATATTTAAATTTAAAATTTTGCCATCGTTTTAGTTTACTTGTCAAAAAAATAAATCATACCAAAAATGATAATTATGAATAATGAAATCATTAACTATATCTCAGTCTTCCTTATTACATTATTATTGTACTTTTCTGCAGGTTTTGGCCTTAACTTTCAGAATTGTATTTCCATGTAGCTTCACTTTTCCAAATATAATTTCTGTAAAATTCGAAGGCTTTGACCTCCTTAATGGCTAACTCCGCTGCATAAGCTTGCAAGAAATTCATTTCAAATCAACAAGTTAATTCAGTGTGCTATGTCGATAATCTAAAATTTCTGACTCTTCATCTCCAATTCCCACCGATGTATGTTGATCATTGGATATAGATACACCAGCTTAATACCGCTCTATCATGATTTGGGATTTTATTGTCTTCTACGAGGTTCAAAAATAAACAAAGTCATAATCGTAAACAATCATATCAAAGGAGCAGATATTTATTCGATAGCACCCTCAGATTTTAGGTACTGAATGATTTCTAGACGCTTCTTTTTAAGCGCAATCGATAAAGGAGACTGATATCGTAATGATAATAAAATATGAATGAATGATCCAATATCACAATGATAAAATTTGAATGATGATGTTAAATCACAATGATGATAAAATGTGAATGATAGATTACTTTCATATTAACATCAGCTCCATTTGCAACATGATATTGAACGATTCCGAGAGATTTCATTTCAATAGCAATTGATATTGGAGAATTATACAATAATGATGATAAAATGTAAATGTTTGACATTATGAAAGAATGATGATCAAACTAGTTTGATTTACATGGGTTGCTGATGAGCAAAATTTAATTGTATACGAATCGCTCAGCAATGAATAGAGGATTTACAATTGTATTCTTTGCTGAGAGATGATTTGTTGACTCTAGTTAGTATATAACAATTCGCTAAACTATACCTAGCGGTATAGTTTATCAAAATGTTAGACTCTGGACATAAATAAGCTAATTCTTTTAAAATTTGCTTTTTAAAAACTTCCAATAATATATAAAAAATATAAATTCAAAATATATATAAAAATATAAATAATAAAAAAAATATTTTTAATTAGTTCTATACCAAGCATACAAAGAAATGTTCGGTGACATGTAATCTGTTCCGGAACCTGTGTTATAAGTATTACCACTAATATATAGTTTAAAAATAATTAAATGGTTAATAAACGTAAAAACAATTATAGAAAAACTAAGAGATCATATAAAAGAAAATCAAAAAGTACATCTAACAGACAAAATACTATTATTCAACCAGTTAATAATATTACAGTTAATCCTTATTTTTATGATCAACCTAGAACTCTTGAAAATCTTAGAGAAACAATTATACCTAATAATTTACCAGAGAAACCTAAATTAAGTACTTTTCTTAGTCAAGCATATGAATCATATACTAAAGCTAATAATGAAAAACCTAAGTTATCTATATCTGAAAATAAACCTATGGATAATTTATAAGAAAGTTTTCTTTCATAATAATCTTAAACCAAAACCATTATTAGAAACTTATAGTAGAGAATTTCATAATGGACCAGTTGTATATCATTCAATTAATCACAATAATAAAAATAAAAGCGAATAAGAATTCGCAGGACCCATTAACGGGGCTGCAGCCATTTGGCCACGCGTCAAACATTAAAATGTTTGTCATTAAATAGTATATATTTATAAAACTGCTATATTACCATCTAATAGTATTGCTTCAATATATAATTGGTCTTTATTATCTTTTGGTAATATAATTGGTGCTTTATGATCAACTGTAGAATATAAATCAACCCAAAATTCATCATTAAAACCTTTAAGTCTAAAATACTTAATATGTGATAATGTATATTTTCTTGTGTGACCTAAATATTCATCTTTAACTTCTTGTTCTATATTACTATATAATACACAGCTATTTCTATCCCATATATTTTTAGTAACTATATCTGTAGTTTTTTCAATGGGTTCTTTTAATTGTTCATAATTAATAATATTCTTAAAATCATCATTAGCATAAATAAATTTAAATTCGATCCAATATCTATAACCAGCATATGTTCTTTGATCTCCTGGTAATTGATTAAATGCACTTACCAAATTAAATGTAGCAATGTGATCATCAGTATATTTAAAATAACAATGTAATAGTTGTTTAGGTTTAGAACCATCAGATTTATAAACACATATTATCAAAGTTATTTAATTCTTTATCTAATTCATCATTAGTTTCCATAAACAAATCCTTTAATAATATACTATCATCAAAGAACTTTCATTCTCTAATTTGTTTTTCATTTATTTTTTCTGGAACTGTTGGTGTAGATGAATCTAAATATAATCAATATTGTTTAACATTAATAATGAAATCAACAAATCTAAATCCTTTTGTAATATATATATATTTGTTATACCAATAATCTTATTTTTAAAATTATTATATTACCAATTCTCTAAGAATTTAAAATAAATCCGATTTGATTTATTCTTATTTCTGTATGAATATCTGTCATCAGATGTGAATAAAGCATTTAATGGTATTTGTCTTAATGTCATATACTGTGTATTGTTTTGTTTAAATAAAAATAAACGCGAATAAGAATTTGCCAATTAAATATGATGTCTAGAATTTTAATTTTCTAATGAATGAATGTTTAGTATCAACTGTAAAATCAAATGTATTTTCAAAATATGGATTAATAGATTTACATAAATCAAATTATATTTCATCACCATTATATAATCTCTCATATAATTTCATAATACTAAATTCATTATCTTTATCACAATCACAAACAGGTTCAAATAACATCTTATTTTCATTATATCTAACTTGAATACTATTTGGAAATAGTTCATTAGCTACTATTGCTATAACATCTTGCTTAATACCTTTCATTCTACAATGGAATGCTATTTCATTATTTTTATATGTTAATTGATCTATATATGTTTTCTTAACAACAAATATCGATTTATATGCTAATGAAGATATACCTGGCGTTATTTCAGCAAAATCACTATGGAATTGTCCAAGGTTTTTACCTATTAATTCTCTGTTATAACGTTTCTTAAATTCTTCTTCAAGTGCACCGATATCTTTATTAAACATATGTAAACTATCTGTATCTTGATAGAAAATACATAAACAAAGATCTTCAGCTGTACAGAACACTTCATTCATAATTCTCTTAGACATAGATAATATATTAGCTCCTAACGGACAAAAGTTAAAATGTCTAACTATTGATTTTTATAATTTAAATATAACTTTATTAGATCCATTTAAAGTTTCTAATTTAATAATATTATTATAATTCTTAGTGATAAAACGTATGGCATCCTCTTCGGCAATAAATTTAATTTTATCATTAATAGAACTTAAAATGGTTTTACCATATATGCTGTTTAAAATTAATTTAACAACTTCTTGTAATGAGTTACCTTCTTTTTTATATCGTAATCTTAATTCGAATAATCTCTTAATTTCATTTCTAATTCTTAAATCTCTATTTCCATCATAATAATATCCTTGTAATGAAATATTTGAGAAATTATTTATTAGCAATTTTAATTTAGATTATTTACATACAGTTGTTATTTTAGAAGATGCTACAAATACTAAAGCAATTTCTGATCAAACATCTATATTTAATGATCTTATGACCAAATGCCATCATATACAATTTTCATTTTTCGTATTAATACATTTTTGGAAAGCATTATCTACAAATCTCAAATCAAATTTATCCACAATATTTATTTTCTCAGGATATTCCAGACAACAATTACAATATATGCTATACCAATTAAATGTTTCTGAAACTATTAATGAAATATGGAACAAATATAAAACTCTCAAACAACATTATAAATTATATGTCGACGCAAATATACATGATGTTAAAATAATCTAATATCGCAGTTCAACCTATAAAAAGGTTGACCCCAACAATTATTAATTTTACAATAAATACGAAATTTATATACGCAATTTAAAATTTTATTTTTATCGCAGTCAAATATTTTATAATTATTTGTTATAATTATGAATTATTATTGTAGTCAAATATTTTATAAATATTTACTATTAATATGATTTTTTATTTTTATTAAATGGAAAAACGTTGGACTATTGATAATCTTCCTAAGGGTGAAGATAAGAGAAAACAAAGAGCTTATACACAACAATATTCAGAAACACAAAAAGATTTATACGATTCTCTGATAAATGTTATTTTAAATCATAAGGCAAAAATTCAGAAAATACCACAGTTAGCAGATCTATCATATGCTAAGGATTATGCTCATAAACGTGGATTGCCTGAACCTAAAGAATTGGATATTAATAATGATTCTACTATGGAAACTGTTGTTTTTGATAGATCTGGTAAACCATTTATTGTTAATGGTTATAAATTAAGACTATCAGATTATCCGCAACGAAAACTTTATTATCATGAAAACAGTATATTAGATAAAAGATTAGACGCAGGACCTATGAGTAAATGGATTAAAGATAATACATATAATGTTACAGAAAATAAGGATAATCCATGGAAATAAAAAGTCAGACCAGGTTCAATATATGATGAATTGTCTAAATATGGTTATAAGATGCCAGCAAAGCCTAAGGAAAAGTTATCTACATTTTCAATATTTGTTAAGCTATTATCTCAGCATGGACTTATGAATGCTATTTACAATGAAAGATTACCAGCTTTATTTAAAGGTGGAATATCTGCTATTAATTTATTCCGTAAAATTGTTTCACCTATGATTCTCTACAGGTTACTTTATATAAGAATTGTCGAAAGACCATTGTTTTATTATCTTGTAGAAAAGGGTCGTATTAATAACGATTATGAATCGTTTAAGTTGTTTTGTAAGAATAATCCTAATAGATGGTGGACAGTGTTTGCTACTAATTTGTTCCAAAACAAATTTAAAGAATTTAAAGATTCGAGAGTTGATGCTGATGTTGTTATGAATGCCTTAGTTAATGGAAATATTGATTGGGAAGTTAAAGATGATGGATTTGTAGATCCTAACGATGCTATTCTTTATTTAGTTGGTAGAGAAAATGTTAAGAATCCTACATTTAATGATTGGATGAATAATCCTAATAGTGGAAATGATAAAGTTTTAGAAATTCTTTCACATAAGGGACATTCAGTTTACATCGAATGGAGAAAAACAATCGAAACATTTAAGAGTAATGCCCGTAAGGATCAGAAAGTATTCTTTAATAATGTTATCAAATATTTCTTCGAAAATAGTAAGGCATTTGAAAAATGGCAAGTTCAAGAACAACACGGATTAAATTCTTCTAATGATGCTACTGTAGAAGTTGATGAAAATACTGGACAGAACAATTCAGTTGATGCCCAACCAGCATCACCAATTAAGGAAACCAAGACAATACTTAAGGATGGTACTGATGAAGCTGTTGCTGCTGATCGTTCTGAAGGATCTGAAGAAAATCCTAACGCAGAAGATATTAATCAGTACTAAATAAATATATTGATCCAATTATAATTTTTATTTTTGAATAAATGTTAGCAAAAATAATTAATGAAATTAATACAGTGAAAAATCTTCAATAACAAAAACACAAATTATTAACGAAATTATTAACAACGGAGAAATTAAAGAACAAATTGCTGATAAAGTTAAAGAAATGGATGCCGATGGTACGTTACCAGAAATGTTAACTGATAATTTTACAACTAAAAGTTATGTAGATAATGAAATAATTAATGTTAGTATACCGGCACAAATATCACCTATATATAGTGAATTGTATATTAATAAATGGGACTATAAAAATAATACATTAAAAATAAAATATAATAGAAATAATCCAGTAATAACTGAAAGTAAAATTTTGATACGGTTTTATAATTATACTGTAGAATTTAAGAGAACAACTTATTATCTAGAAATTATGAATTTTAATAACAGCATTATTAAATATACGTGTACAAAAATTCATGATGAAAATATAACCACAGGATCACCGGGATATCTTAACTTAAAATTTAAAACTAAATTTAGTTCATATGTGAAGGATAATTATATTATACCACAAATTGAAATACAAATTGATATAGAACGGTCTGTGATTAATGATATGTACAATCCGACAGTTCATAATACTGAATGGACTTGTGAACCACAATTTGAAACTTCTTAATGGTCTAATTATCTCATATTTTGATAAATGTCTAGTTTCGGTACCATTACAGACACAAATAGCAGAATCAAAATATTTATCACGTTCTACGAAATCGGCATGTGCTACATTATCCGGCCAATATTTCGAACCTACTAATACTTTAATATCTTTTACGATTTTTGCTTGCTGTAAATCCCTGTGGTAAGTTTATCGTAACTTCATTAACTGGACTATTATCAGGTTTGTTATACCATAAATATGTTTTAGTAATATTTTCTGAATAATTATCAGTAAACATTTATATAAAAATAAAAATTATTTATTATGGTAATTATTTTTAAATTATTTATGGTGCTTGTGAACCTTGTGGACTACCGGTCTTTATATACTGTAACATACCTGGTGCAGCTACAAAATATGTATCACGACATAACCATATTTGTGGTGGTGGTTTAGATATAATTTGTGGAGAATAACCATCAATAACTTTATAATATGTATCGATATCACCTGAATAAATTGGTTGTCCTCTAAATTGGATGGAAACATTTTGGCCATCACTATCAAAACCATCAAATGTATAACCTGCATTAGATCTTTCACATTGGAAATTCAGCATAAAACTACTAGCATCACTTAACGGATTCTCATATCTGGTACCTTTGCTCGATTCATTTTTAACCATTGTTAACGAATCTTCATATTCCTTAGTACATCTCAAACCGCTTGAAAGATCTGATGCGACTAACTTGTACTGTAAAAATCTTGTGCCAAGTGTTGAAATAACTTGATCTGGTATATTTTTACCATTAACTGTTAATTGGACATTATCATAAATAGGATTTTCGAAAACTGTATAATTGTTATTATGTTTAGGGAACATTACTGAAATACATGTTACGTTATTCAATGGCGTGTTAACTGTTGATTGGACATCAGCTTCTGTAGCAGCTAATAGGAATGCGTTATATTCTAATTCTTGTGATGGAATAATTAATGGTGAATTTGATAATTGGTTACAAATTAATGATAAAGCAATATCAGTAATATTAAATCCAAACATATTGGACTTAAGCATTGTAATGGACATACTATTAACCATTAACTTAAGATTTCCTGATGTTGCTGTATATTGAATTATATAGTTAGACAAACCAATTGTTGTTTTAGAAAATTTTACGATACCTTTTGCTGTATTATTTATCTGAATAAATTGATGTGTAAAACATTCTGAAGGATTTTTAGTAAATATACCATCAATTTGTTCATTTTCTCTTATTAGCTTATAATCCTTAACTTTTTCTGGGTTTATTGAACACCATACTAATCCCTTAGATCTTGGGTAAAATTTCAATTCAAGTTCACCAATAATTTTATTAACAAACATATCGAAAGCCTGTAAACACAAAAGATCTTCAATAGGAACATTAAGTTCAAAGCTCACTTACTTATATCCATCATTTTCTTTGAAATACATTAAATTAACGTATGTTCCAGCAATAGATTCAGAAAGATTTTCAACGTTTTCATATAATGAATGTGTATATTTCTTAGTCTTTTTATGATTATGTGGTTTGATAGTACTATAAGCAAATCCTTCATGTACACATTCGTTTTGCTGATATTCTGTAGATCTGTTATTACACATTATTTCTAATTGATCAAATATTTGATTACTTGATTTAAATCCAGCGAAAAGTTTACACAAATGTTCTTCATCGGTAAAGTTTGGATCAAGTCCCTGTAACTGAAGATTTAACTTAACATTAAATGTAAGAAATCCGTCAATCACTTGCATAATACCAAAATCTGAATGTGTTATAGCAATTCTTGTTTCTTGTCCTTCTGTGAATGGTGCCGATTGATCATGGCAATCAACTGTACGCAATTGAAAATTTTTAGTACCATCATTAATTTGTACCAGGGTTTTAAGATTTTCAAAATATTTTGCAACATTACCCTGTAAAGTGTTGCTAAGAAAATTGACAGAGGAATTAAATCTGGTTTTAACTGGCTAACAAATAATGTTGTTAAACCTGTAGCTAATTCATTTGGTGCTCAATTCGGTAATAAAGTTAAGGAAAATTTACCAAAAGTTGGTATTGATTTTGGTGTAAATAATAATGGTGAGAGAAAATCTGTGATAAATACAAATGATGTTATATTTGATGTTAGTTCATGGGTTACTTCTAAACTAAAACGTTAAAAAATATAGGCGCAACAATTGTCAAATTGTCGCAGCCCAATATTATATTAAAATATTGGTCCAAAAATAATATTTTATTTCTTTTATAATGGGATTAATAATTTTGCTATTTATTATAGTTGTATATTTCCGGAAAAAATCAAGCGTGTAACACCAAATCACATTCGTTAAGTTTTAATATAATATTATTTAAGATAGTTATAACTTTATTTTTCTTAGCATGTTTTAGTTCAGAAATATTTTCATGAGCACATCTGGTAATTTTCAAAAGATTTTTATAAATCATATATGATTTATATTTGACATTTTCTTCATCATCTACTTTAGGATTTCCACCAATGCAAATTTCATTAAATTGTTCTTGTGATAAGTTAAGAAGATTTTGAGTTGTTGTCATATTATTTATTAGAAGAAAAAATATATTAATTTTTTCATAACATATAAACAATATTTTTTATTTTTACAAATTTATAGGAAACTATTAATAAATCATAACAATAAGAATTTATTAGGATTTCGATATAAATGATAGGAAAATTGTTTATTTTATATATTAGGGAAATTATAGTGTTGGATATTCTCAGAGTATGATTTTTTCATGGTTAGACAAATTTTTGGATTACCATGAAAAATCACACTCTGTATACTACTTTGAAAGCTATTTTTCAAATAAAATATCTACGTTAATAATAAATAAAATCAATATATAAACTGCTCTTTTTTAGAACAAAAACACCATAGAAAATTTTGTCAGAACCTTACTCCCGTGTTTTGATTTTTGATTTTTTCAACATGATAGAGTTTATAAAAAAATGCCTACGAAGATGTCAGCATGGATGAGGTATATACCATCATCGCATGCTATTAGATTATAAAAAAATGTAGCGAATTGAGAGAAATATTTTCGATAAAATCAAACAGATTTTCATGAGAGGCTTAATATCATTTCGTAGACTCGAGAGCTTCAATTATATTATATACAAGATGTTTTTATGCTATAAAAACATTCTAAAGATATTCAAAATATTGATCCAACAAGCTGCAGAAAATATTAAAAGATATATAAATTTTAATGGTCTCATGGTTTCTGCACTATAAAACACTTCTGGGAAAATTAAGCATTTTTCTTTCAAATTTGATATAATTCAACATTGAATGATAGAATATAATTATGCTCAGTATTGTATAGTCAATTACTAAATTATCACTGATATAATCCAAAGATTTAAAAATTTCACGAAATATCATAAAACTATATAAATCTATTAAATTTTAATACAATTTAAGTAGAGAAATAACATATCAGTATTTGGATGTGATGGGTTGAAGATAAGCTTTTTATATTCGACGAAAAAAATATTTTTGGATGAGAGCTTCAGTGATATAAGATCTATCCACCCTCAATATATTTATGTTATCTTAAAGCTGAGAAATTAATCACAAGCAGAAATATTGATGCAGAAATTTTCGAAAATTTTGATCCGGTACCCCTCCAAAATGACTCAAAATATGCATCCCAATAGGCTGCACAGTATGTGCTTTCATGTAATGTTAATAAAATTCCCAGACTCATCTCCAATTTTGCTGTGCTGGATTTACTTCTGTTTTTCTAGCTGGGTAAGGGGTCATGCTAAAAATGTATTCCTGGAAGGACAGGGTATATAAATAAAATACACACTATATCATTGAAAAATCTTCACTAATGTCGAAATAACTCAGCCAATACATTACTTTGGTTAAATTATTTGCATGGTTTGCATTTGTGATATATGTCTTTTTTCATTAAAGCATCATTAATTTCGAGTTAGAATTGACTTCCTTCAATATTTTTGAGGCATTTTTTATTGACTTCATATTCAAGGACTCTGATGATTTTGTTCAGATTCTTTATTTTGTTATCTTTGTCATTGCTTTCTTCTTTCAGATTCTTGATTTCATTATTCTTGTTATTAATTTGTTCTTTGAGATTCTTGATTTCATTATTGCTGTCGTTGATTTATTGCAACAAGTTTTGATTTTGATTCTGGAGATTAGAAATTGAAGGTGTTGAGTTCATCTCTGGTGGCTTCAAGTTTATCATTTAAATGTTGGAGATTGTATTTTATATTTTTCAAAACAGCAGCAAAATCATTTTAATCTTCAAAAACATCAAAAATTGTGCTGCTGTTGATCATGTTATGAATATATTTTGCTGTCCCAACTGGATTCAATCTCAAAGTTCTCCAATTTCCAAACATTAAAAAATTAAAAAAAAAATGCCAACTTTTTTTTTGAATCTATGATTATTTTTTGAAACTAAACACGTAAAATGTATGTAAAGCTGATAGTACTCATTAAATAATTTATTTCAAAGTGTGCCTATTGAGAGAATTCATTGAAACATTATGTGAGATCTTATCAAATTATTTGGTCACATTGGGAATTTTTTTTTTTTATTTTAGCTTCATGTGTTGCAATATGATGCTATATATAGAAATGATAATATTTTATGATGCAATTCTTGAATTGACTTAATATCAACATAAAACTAAAAAGGAAGAAATTGAGTAAAAATTTGGCATGTAAATTAAAATTTTGTTATAAAATCAAATAAATGTTTAATGAATTCGAGCCCGAATGCCTTGTTACAAATAACGTCGAATCTCTCTATACGTTAGAGAGGAAGCCAAGTTCATTTAGTTACAGAATAGCTATAAAATCTTTCGAAATTGAGAAAAGAATAGCTTATCATAACTTAAAACCTTTGCATATTGCAGCATTTTACGATTCCTTAGAGTGTTTTATCCACTTAACGAAAGACTTACCAATTGATGCATGTTTTCCTAAAACACCAACAAATTTCACGCCATTGCATTATGCATGTGCGAACAATTCACTTGAAGTTGCATCGTATATACTGTCTTCTACTCCAAAAGAAAAGATAATGAAAATTTTCCAAGATGATTATGATTTCAAATCTGAAAGAAACTGTTTATTACTTGCTATTGAATCACATGCATATAAAATCATCGACTTATTGATAGATTATGGCTATATGGACAGAAATCATCCAAAATTTGATGAACTAATTCAAAATTGCCACAATGTTGCATTATTATTGAAAGACACGCATGTTCTGAAAATAACACTTCAATATGTGTCGCACCCAAATATGGCTGTTGGATTATTAAAGAAAATCACGCCTTTAATGCTTGCAACAATTATAAGAGATAAAGCTGCTATTGAATTGTTACTAGAAGCAGGAGAAGATGTTAACTATGTGAATGATGAAGGACGCACAGCACTCTTTTACGCTTGCATGTTTTCTGACCCTGATATTATCAGAGTTCTCCTCGATCGCATTGATACAGTTGATATTCCTAAGATGAAAAGAAAATCTGCTGCTCACTGGATGTGCCAGAGTGGCAACCCGGAAATAGTTAGAATGATACTTGAAAAGAACGTTGATATCTTTAGAACAGATGAAGAGGATAAGAATTGCGCCTTCTATATCACTTCATCAAATCCAGACAATACAATCAAGATCCTGGATATGCTTTATGCCCACGGAATGAGATTTGATCAACTATCTAATAATCCAATCTCTAAATTCACTCATGCATTGAACTCCAAAGAGAACTGCCCAATCATTAAATGGTTCTTGGAGCATGGAACAAGTCTGCAAACAAATCTTAAAGAATTAAATAAACCAAGCTCAGCTGATATTAAATTGGTTACTTTCATCAATCAAAAATCAAGATATTTGCCGCAATATGCCGAGCTTAAAAAGATGTATGTTGATGTTGTTGATGTATAATAAAGTTACTTATAAATAAATGTTTGTGATTGAGATTTATGAAAGACAAAAATTTTTCATCAAAAAGTCGTCATAATTTGAATACTTCAAAATATAATCATAATTCATAAATGTCAACACTCGACACTGATTGCCTACATCCTCCTATGAATGAGAAATCTCAGGTTAACAAAAAGCTGAAACTATATCCAGACACAGATTTTGTTTCACTTTATTGTCCTGCATGCTCATCATTGACATCCGCGTTTTCACACTCTAATATTCCTATTTTCTGCCAGCATTGCAATTTAATGTTAGCAACTCCATCTGGCGGAAACATTGAAGTTCGTGAAAATGTAAGAATAATTCAAAAATGAATTTGATTTTTTAAAATAAAAATTATTTCATTATTTATATAAAAGTCATGTTGTAATATATAACTATTATACGGAAAGAACATAAAATTTAATACATAAACAAAAATCAAGGTTGAGATTGCGCAGGTTGAACAATAGTACTTAACATAAGTACAGGTAGATCTGAATCTTCTGAAACTTGGTCTGATAACTCTTTATTTTCAGCAGATGATTTTGGTATTTCAGTTGATTGTGTAGATGGTTCAGGACGCTCTATGTTGACATTTGTAGCTGTTTCTTGATGTGTGCTTTGTGTTTCTGGGGCGTTTTGAGGTGGAGATTTTGGATTTGGTGTTTCTGGTTCAACAATCTCTGTTACAATGATATCATCGATTGAATGTTGATCACGACTTTCGGCAGGAGTCTCAGTTTTAACTTCAACTAATTTTTCAGTTATTGGTGCAGATTCAACGTTTTGTGGCGGTATTTCAATTGGTTGAGGTCGAGCTTTAATCTTTTCATCCTTGGGTTGTAAAATTGGCTTCGGAGGTTCGTTTTTAAGGTGTTCATTAATTTCATTCATTATTCTTTGAATATTTCTTGAATTTTCTTCTGCCAAACTCGTACATTTATCTTTTAGACGGTCATGAGCAAATGTCGAAATATCTTTTGCGATATATGTCAATAAATCTTTTTCTCCATTGAAAAGTGCTGAATTTTTGTAGATAAGATCGATATCATCGATCATTTCGTTAACGCTATTATACGATTCTGATTGTATTTTAGTTTTAATCGCTGATAAATCAATTGGATTTTTTACAAACTCGAGATAATTCGGTGCACCGTCTTTAATAGGGTCCACTGGTTGCCTAAACCTGAATGTTAAAGGCCACTTAAGTAAATCTGAGATTAATTGATATCCCCAGTCATAATCATAAGTTCCTGCCTTCATTCTGTCACTTTTATTTAATGCAAAGAGGAAACATTTCATTTGTGAAACACATTGTGTATGAGGATGTGTTTGGCGTTAAAGACGTGAGAAAGAAAAAAAATATAATATTAATCAAAAAAGTATTGTAGGGGGTACTGATAGAACCCCTCAAAATCGTAAGACTTTTATTACATTTTTGAAGGATTTTACCCTATTTCACATCAGGATCGCCACAGACCTAAATGAAGGGGTGTCACGAAATATGGAAAAAGGATTGTTGTTCAAATCTCGTTGCACATATTTTTTATCTTTTTAAGTCACTTTTAATGTTTGAATATTTTAAATATCACAAATGAAAGAAAAGAATGAATCTTTTCTTTTAGCGTAGCTATTGTATAACATTTAGGTAGTGTATGCATCAGGTTTAATTCTGGAAAGGATTTTTTTTCTTTTTAAATCGGGAAAATTTTTCCTTCTGCGGTGTAGTCCCGCGACCTTCATAACTTTTTATCTGATCAATATTTTTTCGATTTGAAAGTACTTTCATGTACATATTGATAGTTGTCTATCCAGTGGTATAAGTGGC
>JALKBU010000614.1:0-30817 GCA_023091735.1 Trichomonas tenax | reverse complement strand
AGGTCTTCGAAGTTGCCGCCGAATCCCTCGCTTCCCTCGTCAAGAAGGAAGATCACGATGAGGGCAACCTTCTCCCACCACTCAACAAGATCCGTGACTACTCCTTCGGCATCGCTCTCGATGTTGCCAAGTTCCTCATCAAGGAGGACCTCGCAACAGCTGTCCCACCAAAAGGCACAGAGCTCAAGGACTGGCTCAAGGCTCAGCTCTTCGACCCATCCGCTGAATACGATCAGCTCTACTAAATCTCTATAAACTGATTCTTTTATTCGTATACTTAAATCTCACATTATTTCTTCTTTTTCATAATCAAAAACTTGTCTTTGAGTTTTGCTATACTGAAAATTTAAACAAACAGTCATTTGCAAATTGATGTGAATGTGTTTGTACGGGAAAAAATCGTAAATTAAGAATCTCAAATGAAAAATTAAACAAATATTTAATAAAAGGATCAAATCATCGTATTGGAAAAGTAACAAAGAGTATGTACATCAACATAACATCGATTATTATTCGAATATATTTTTCATCAATATTTCATTGTTAGATATTTTGTGATGAAATTAAGTGTGTGTGATACAGCATGATTGGGTTATTGTAGTATAATGATTTTGGTTGTAGAATTTAAAACATTGAAGTTTTGTGCATCACTGCAGCGAAATCTTCGAATGTTATAATGCCATCATTGTCTCTGTCTGCTTCCTCTATGATATCCTTCAATTCTTCGTCAGTCAAAGATTCACCGAGTTCAATACTGACTCTTTTGATGTCTGCAGCGCGGATTCCCTCTCCCGTTTCGTCGGCAAACAGCCTGAATGCCCTTCTAATCTCTTCATCCGGATTCAATTCATCACGTTTCTTAGTCATCATCTGAATGAAGAGTGGAAGAGATATTTTTCCGTTCGCGTTAGGGTCCAAGTCTCCGATCATGTGGAGAATTTCCTGCTTCGTCGGTTCAAATCCTATTGATCTTAACGCGATTTTGATATCTTTCGTAGAAATGTAACCGTCGCCGTCGAAATCAAGGAGTTTGAAGGCTTCTTCGATTTCCGCCCTCTGCTCCTCTGTGAGTTCTCCCTTTCCCTTCTGATTCCTCGATTTGGAACTCATTTTTTTGTAAAAACGTCTTTTTGTAAAACTATTTTTTGTCACGTAAATTGCATATTCTTTGTCACGTAAACCAAATTATTTACATGCCAGCTATATTTTACTTGTCAAAATTTTATATCAAAAACAGACAAAGTGATTGAAGTATTTCTCAAGAATATCAGACCAATGATCGATTACTAAAGCGATGTTCAGATACATCACCGACAATTGCTATCAAATCTGCATGCGAAACAATATTCGGAAACACTTCTGCGGATTATTGTTTTATGAATGTTCGTTCTACGCTACAAAGCGTCCAATTTAGCAGTGATTCAAATCTCACTACTATCGGTAACTATGCTTTTTATAATTGTTCTAAAATTGCAAGCATTGACCTATCGATGTGTTCAAAATTAACAAAGCTCGGAAATCGTATTTTTAGTAGTTGCTCAGCATTGACAAGCATCACATTTCCTAGCAACATTCAAATCATTGGAGAATTTTGCTTCAGCGACTGCGATTTAAGAACAATTCGATTACCATCAGGTCTTACGACTCTTTCTGTATATGTTTTCAAACAACAAACATCTCACGACTGTGACATGCGAACCAAATTGTTTGCTACGAACATTATTATATAATGTTTTTGTTTGGAGCAATGTTTCGAGTTTTGAAATACCGAAGAGTCTTCAATCATTTTCAGGATTGGCATTTAATGACAATAAGTTTGTTCAAACAATCGACGCCGGACAAAATACAAACTTCGTTGTTGAATCTGGTTATATTGTTTTTGATATTGACAAGACAGCTATATTATATTTTGCATCAGGAATCACTGGAACTTACACTGTTCCAAAAACAGTCAAATATATTGGAGCTGCTTCATTTTGCAATTCAAAGCTTACTTCTTTAATTCTTTTAGATTCAGTAACAGACATTCAAAATAATGCTTTCTTTAAATGCGAAATTAGTTCATTTACGATTGCTGATTCTGTGACTTCTATTGGAGGTTACACATTTCAACTCGATAAAAACCTAAAAAGCATTCAACTTCCATCTAATTTAGTATTTATTTATTCGCTGATACAGGACTTATGAGCATTAAAATACCCGACAGCGTTGACACTATTGATTCTTATGCGTTTTCAGGATGTTTAAATTTTCGTGAGATTAAACTTCCTTCGAAACTTCAATAGATTGATTTTGGTGTTTTCGAAGGATGCTCAAGTTTTTCCAAAATACGCAAAGTACAATCAGATTACTTTGTATATGACTATGGCGCTCTTTATAACAAAAAGAAGACGAAAATGATAGTATTCCCACCAGCATCACCTGCGAACTTCTTTTCTCTTGCTTATTCCGTTAAATCAATAGCTCCAAGTGCCTTCATTGGCTGTGTCAATCTTCAGACAGTTTTGATTCCAGATAGGACAATTACAAGCATTGGACAAAACGCATTTGAAGGATGCATCAATCTTCGACATATCAACATTCCATTGAGAGTGTAGTGACAATTGGCGAAAATACATTTTTCGGATGCAATAAAATTTCCTGTGATAGGATATATCAAAACAAAACTTCAGAGTTTCGACAGCAACTAATTGACGCATCTGTTCCACTCTTTGCTCTTCGCGATTGCCTTGGTAACACGTGCAAATTGAAAATTCAACAATATCATTACATTGCACTTGGAGTAATAATTATTTTATAATTTTTGAAACTTTGCAAATCATTTAAATAATTATTTGATGATAATTATTATCATGGATGAAAAGTTTAAAACAAGATATAAAAGAAAAAGTTTTATTCGTAAAAAAATCTTCCTGAAATTTAGTAATCGCAATAGTTTATAAACAATATATATACAAAACAATAATATAATTATAGCTTTTGGAATCCCGTTAAGTCGTCAACACCTGTATCTCTTATCTCGCATTCGATTATATTTCCATCTGAAGTACCGAAAGAGATAAGTGGCAAATTAGGATGTGCAGCCACACAAACAGCTTTCTCATTGATCATATGCATTATTCTACCATCAACGTTGGCGATAACAAAGTGTTTGTCTAATGGTGAAGCGGCCATGATTGGCGTTGTTTGCGATGCCGCGAATCCTGATATAGCTCCAGCTTTCATCACAACATCGCACGAAGTCATAGCTTCATTGAACTTGTAAACGTTACCTGCTGATGTCGCTGCTAAGAAAGCAACTTGTGTGCAGAAGTTTGAGCAAACGTTGACAATGTTTCCTTCAACTTGAAGCGACGAAACAACTTCGTTCTGTCTGATATCTATCATTTGTATGACATCTTGTGCATAAGCAACAACAACAAGATTCTGATTGATCGGTGACAAACACATTGATTTGATGTAGTTGTTGGATGAAGAAACAGACCATTCTCCTGCAAATCTCATTGCCTCGACATCCCACAGTCTGAGAGTTCCTCCCGGTCCGCGAGATGACAGAACACATGGACGGTTCGAAAGAGGCATTACAACCAATGGTAAATTCGATTTAAGGATGTCAGCTCTAAATCTATCTGTGTATTGAGAGTTCTTTGTGTTCCACACAACAACAGTTCCATCTATTGTTCCTGCAATAGCAACAGCTTCACGCCAATCCGCTATTTCGAGTGAAGATAAATTATCGACTTTAATCGAACTGTTGTTATAATAAATATGACCTTGACTTGTTCCAACACAAACATCTCTACTCGATTTATAATACGCGAGGAACATTGGCTTCGAATCTCTTATCACTCTGCTGACTTTACGATTTATCGATGTCGCTCCGAGATATGGATACGGCGCAGGCGGAAGTTGTGTCATTGATGATGTCGCTGCCTTCGAAATAGGTTTGAACATTTTTGAGTTAACTGTTTGCTTGATGAAGACTTTGTATAACAAATCAGATGCTGTGTCATATGTATCGAAGCCTGTTACAAACATCTGTGTGTAATTACGGTGACTATCACTTCTATCTTCTATGTCGCTGAGTGTCGAATCTGAAGGAGAAACACTTGAACAAGTATACATGTCTTCGTTGACTGTTGATCTTCTGAGAGATTTATCTAAATCAGCAGCAGCACTTTGAACACTTGGATTTGGATCTTCTGAAAGCATTGATATCGAAAATAGTGCAATTGCAACACAAATTTTTGTTGTATTGATATCATTTGCGAGTTTATCTGATACTTTTGCAATTGCATCTTTATCTGTGATAAGTTGAACAAGATCGACATCATCCAACTTTGTCCAATTAGCAGCGATCTTCTGATATGATTCAGACATTTGCATTGTGCTTTTGCTTGGAAGATCCTTTTTGTCGCGCGTTTGAATGTACTTGTTGAGAAATGTGATATATGAAAACCTAACAAGAGGAGAGCAATCGAAAAGAGCGAACATCACCATGAAAAATATTTGGTTGTCAATGATGGGATCAACACCAACAAATGATTGAAGAAGTGGCATCACAGCAGCTCTCACTTCGAAGCTCTTGTGCAGGAAGAAAGAACCAACTCTTGCATGAAATCCTTTCTGCAAGAAACGTCGCTTATTAGCACTTGGAGAATCATGGAATCGTTTTGCGAGAAGTAACATCCACATCGCATTTCTCGGGCGATCATTGAGTTCGAGGATGAGACTGTCTCTAAGGCTTTCGTTGTTCGTGAAGCGCTGAACACTGCCATTCATGGAGAATGACAATGAAGTGAGAATAACAGTGACAAGAGCTCGAGTGTCCGGATTTATGTCGTTGTTTGTCAATGCGTTAATAAGTGGAGTGTAATCAAGCGACATTGGCAACTCGTACAAGAAGTTGGGTTCCATTTTAATGAGAGCACACGCGAGATATAAAAGTGGATGATATGAAGCGCTAGTTGGCTGTGTGTTCAAGATTAGATTGAAAACAGCAATGAAATTCGAATTACGAGCTAAAATTTTTCTCGATTCTTCTCCAATTGATGCAAATTCAGCCAACACAGTGAATGCATCAATTTGGAATTCAGTTCCAACAGAATTCAACATAATGGAGTATAATTCAGGTCTATAGTGCGTGAAACGATTGTTGACAACTGCTTCAATCGCCATCTTGAATATCGATTTGATTTGGAAGTCTTGGCGAGGCGAGAAACTGGCGAAAATCAAGCTGTTGAGTTCGGCATTGATGTTCTGCCACAGCCTGTGCGACGACAAATCAGGAATCAAAGGATAACTCTGAGGATGAACTTGATAAGGTCTCAGCAAAAACTGCGCCAACAAAAATCCTTCAGTAACACGTTTCATGAATGGATCTTTGCGAATGAGTTTATCGTAGGTAGGATCATCAAGACTCGCAGCAGCGATGGCGTCAGAGATAGCCAATATAGCGTGCATGATTTTGCTGTGTTTTTTACCAAGTAAACGCGTTAAAGTATCATCGATCGGAAATTGATTTGTTACGTGTGAATTTCTAAAGTTCTGAAGTATGTGGCACGTCAGAGCTATCTCTGCAGGTGTAAAAACGCAACTAGTCAAAAAATCATATGGAAGATGTAATTCAACAGGAATTTCTTCACCGATGTCTGTCACACAGAAGCAGAACCAATCTTTCCAGTCAATATTCTTTCTGCCGGTCTGCTGAGGCTGTCGCGCTTGATCTTGAGCATAATTAACGAGATTTCTAATTACTGCGGCTGCGTTGTTGCAATCGAACAAGAACACAGATGGACACTGAACTATATTGAAAAGCATGCTCAATGGAATGCCATCCATCCCTCTTCCTTCATTTGGTAAAAAAAAGCAATTATCTTGTATTTTTGGATAGTTATAGCCTAAATAATGAAGCAAAACGCGCCCTTCGGGGACATCGCGTCTGCAGTTCATTTGTCTTTCGCTCATTTTCTTTGATGTTAAACCAATATTTAATGATTCTCTAGTTTTTGATATACTTTTAGAATGCATTTTTATATACTCAGTTAATTGTTTTTTGTAATCCGCGTTGGTTATTTCTTGTACATTTCGCCACATCACGATTTGAGGCTGAGAATTTTGATTTGCAATGCTGCTTGATGCTTTATCAGCATATATTCCGTATATACATTCTATTTGTGGTGTCGTTTCTTTCCTTTGATCAAAAGCTCGCTTATTTTCAGATTTAAAATCGACATCAGAATCAGTTAACGATGGGAATTCAGACGGCTTTGTCTTCTTGAAGTCGATTTCGTCAAATTCTTTGTAAATTTCTTCGAGTGTTTGGTAATATTCGCCAATATCGTCGCCTTCTTCTTCATCTGATGAATAACTGCTGCCAACAAACTGCCTGTTGCCAGATATCGAATAAAAACCAAGTTTTGCACGCTCAAAATGGTTGCTTCGTTCCATTTCAAGGCGCAAACAATATAAAATTAAATAAGGTTAATTAAATTACTCCAACACCAAAAAAACTATTTGTTTGTTTTTAACTGATACAGGAGTATATGGATTACTAAAACCGATATTATTTTTAATTAATATAACACAAAAAATATAAAACATATAATTATTGCATCCTTGCTTTGATGTATGTGTACATTGTATTCACCATCTTATCCTTCATATCGAGGTAAGGCTCGACATCGATCAGCAATTTCTTCATTACATCTTTGTGTCCGAAAGCCAAGAGATTGACTATTTCATCGAGCAGCGCTTGACTGTCTGCTTCTGAGATCTGAACAGTTCTGGAGGAGTCCCTCACGAGCCTTACAATGTGGATGAGAGTTCCGACGTTCGAGAAGTTCATGTAGACTTGCTTCGTTCTGTTCATGTTGATGATGGAGAGCTGTGTGACAGCAGCAAAGTTGGAATCTGCGCAGTGAATTGTGTATTCTAATGCGTTGGAAGCGAATGAGAAACCCGTTGCATCCATTCTGAATGTGTCAATCTCCTCAAATGGGAAGTAGTCGACTGCGATTCTCGATCCATATGTGTGGCTGACGATAATGCTGTTCTTCATCAGGTTGCAGATGTGCTCCTTGCCTTTGTGCTGGAATGGAATTGACATCAGTGCACTGTTGATTCTCTGGTGAACAACAGACTTCAAGATCTTAGAATATCTCATGTCATAGTCAGGGACCTTTTCAGCACTGATGATCTTCTTCCTGATTGGAGTTGTATCGAGTTTGTCATAGATGTATTCAGATCCGTTCAAGATGATGACTTCCTTGACATTATCAATGATCTGCGGTAGGCCTTCAAGCAACACGAGAACGTTCGATCCGATGTTGAAGTCTTTATCGGAATATCCAGTAAAGTCCATGATAACGGACAACTCTTCCTTCTGCTCTGATGCGAGAGCGATCATTTCCTTCTGGAAAGCCTGAGGGAATTGAACTGCAGGAAGCTTCATTGCCTGGAATACAATCAAGTTTGGACTCAGCCTGAAGAGCGTGTTTGCCATCATTTGAGCGATTGGCGCCGGAACTGTTTGTTTAACAACATCGCTGACATTTGCTGAACAAATTGAGATCGAATTGACGTTCATTCCACTTGGATGGCCGTTGTGGTGCTTGTTGTACTCTTTGAAGGCTCTTGAGATGCGATCTTCGGTATCGACCTTCTTCAGGAAATCTCCGATGAGATTAAGGGTAGGAGCAAGATGCGAAATTGTGCGGGATTCAATCATTCCAACAGAAATGATTGGTTTCTCGTATTCACCGAATGATGAAGTCTGTCTCAAGAATTTGTGCATTGTTTCGACGTACTTTATTCTTGTCTTGCCTGCAAAGTCATTGAAATAGTGATAGAAAGGCTTCTTCTCCGTCATATCTCCTTTGTTGATAGCAGCCATGACGACAACTGATACATTGAGAATGACATCCTTGTTCAACTGCTCTGTGACGCCGAAAGAGTCAGGAATACTGAGAAGGGGGAGAATGAGACGGAGGAAGAGAAATCCGTGGGAAATTGTGAAACCAAACTCATTGTCGAAGAGTGCAGAAACAGAGTCACAAATAAGCTTCATGAGGAAAACAATCTCTTCTGGAGGATTCTCGAAGAGTTTATCGATGCTGTTTGTGATATCTTCCAAGAAACTTAAGAAGTTTGCAGGATTGATTTCTCCTCTTTGTGGGTTGATTTCGAAGTTCTCGCCATTCTTTATGCGCTCTGTGAACTTCTTAATTGGGCCATCGAACATCTTGAAAACCCAGTCATTGCCGTAATACTTCGCGAAGTTCGTTATAGAACGTGACGAAATTCCGTTACCTCTGAGAATCATATTCTTGTTGGACTCGGTTGTGTTCTTTAGTTCCAATTTAACCATTCTCTCCATATACTGCTTAGAGCACTTTCTCACGACAGCAGCATGAGTGAAGAGGTTTGCAGCAGACTCGAGAAGAGTTTGTGGACAAACTTCGCTGAATTCTTCGATGAATGATCCAGCAAGGAAGTTGTCTAAAATAGAGTCATCAGGAAGACTCAAGTTCAAACGCTCATAGCAAGTGATTAAAGCATCAGCGAATGTCTCTCTTGCAGCAACGTGACCACCGAAGCAGAAAATGTACATATCTTCGATGAGTGCACGGGCGTTCTGCTTGTAGATGTTCATGAAGCAGTCCTTAACAAGAATTGCTGTCTCAGCACGTTTCCTGACGAGAAGAACTAACGAAGAAAGGAGGGATCTGAGCATTTCACGCTTGAGAACAACATCATCGACTAATTTGATTATTGTTGTAACTAAAATTGTAATCAAAGCATCGAAATTCGATTCGTTTTCAGTGATCATTATTTGCGAGATCCAGAATGTAACACTCTGGATGAACGAAAGTCTGAATGATGAATCAAACAAGTTCAAGTTAAGGCGCTGCGTAACTTGGCAAAGAACAAACAACAAAGGATTATTTCTCGTGACATGACCGACTTTAACAGCTCTGACGATAAATGACTCAACCAAAGAGAGGTCCAACTGCTTGGTCTTCGGGTGGTCATAAAGGTTACGGAAAATCGTGAGAATGTTCAATGTCAAATTAATGTTTGTTGGATTTCCGAGATCGAGAGGGGCACAACTGTCGATGATGCGCTGAACAATGACCGCAAGATGCTTTGGATGAATGACATAAGCGAGATTTGATGCAATTTTCTTTGCAACAAATGATCCAAGCTTGAGTACTTCATAAAGGACATCAATGACTTGGTCTGATAAAGTTGTATCGAAGATTGAGCATGTAAACAGACAATTTGCCCATGATGATTGGAATGGCGTTAATTCCGTTTGATCTGGATCATCAGGCGCTGTGAAAATTGTCTGGTTGTATTTAGTGAGTGTGTAAAAGACGTTTGTTAACACCTTTATCACTTGTGGTGAAATATTCGTAATCTTATTCATTGGAATCATAAGTTGCAAGTTAGTGAAATTGATGTTAAACTTCGATGTTTTCAGGACTTCATTGAGGTCCAGGAACGCTTGTTCAACGGGTTGGTTGATTAGTTTGCTAATTTCTGTAATTTTAGAGATAATCTTGAAACCACAGACCTGTTCTGTTTCATCGCAAGATGTGAGTGCTAAATAAATTGATGGCTCAAGATTTGAAATGATTTTTGGCAAAGCTGCCCAAGTTTCGTCCTTTTGAGCAACCTTCAATGCATACTCAGCAATGGTATCCATAGCGTTAGGAATTCGGTGTGTCTGGTTCCCATCGCAAAGCAAAGATTTCATATAAAGCTGATTTAACATTCTAACGTAATCACATGCTCTGTTGATTTTGTATTGATCAGGGCAGTAATGGAAGAACTTTACAAGGGCCAAAATTAAGTCTTGTGAGTGAATTTCGAGTAATTTTTTGAGAATAATATCGATGTGGTTGGGATCTGCAGTCATGAAATCGACGAAGAACATTGGATCGTTGTCGAAAAATAGATATATTTCCTGCTGATCATTATGTATGCAGAGCTTAATTAAGTCATAAACGATTGGTGAGCGAGATTCTCGCGTGTTATCGACAAACTGAGCGATAATTGGTAAGTTGGCGACATTGCTCTTAAGGGTATTAATCAAAACGTTGAACTTTGGACTGTTGGAATAAAATAGTGCCAATAAGACGTATAAAAGGCTTTCTGGTGTAATTTTTTGTAAAATATCGATCATGTTGTCTACGAGCTTTCCTGTTGTCTTGTTAAATGTTTCAACCATTTTCTTATTCTTTCCTTTCGATATCGAAATCACTTTGCACAAAGGTTGAATAAAACGCAACTGCAAAGACAAATTATTTTTCTTGTCTATATTCTCCTTAATCGTTTTGTAAACAGCAGCATAATTTCCGCGATTAATTTTATCTGGCAGCAAAAGAGTTAAAATTACTTGAGCAAGAAGCGAGTTTTTGTTGCTCCAGTTATCAACAGCCTGGAATAGGTTAGTAGCTACCTCAATATCATTGTGAAAAATGGTAGATTCTGTTTCGGATAATCTAAATATTGAATATTCTAGCTCATAAATGAACTGGGTCAATATCTGATCTGAAAATTTCCCGGCGTTCTTTGCCAAAAACAAAAATGCCGAAGTTAGAGAATTGAGGTCTCTAATTAAGGCACCCCAGAACTGCGGGTTAAAGAAATTATTTAATTCTCTTAATATATTCGAGTGTATAATTTCTTCCATGTTGGATGCCGATTTAGAAGTCACAGAAATGAGATTACATATGCTTTGGAGGCACATCGTTGGCAAACTGGGATCATAAGCGATTGTAAGGACATTTAAGGAGTGATTGAATGTTTTAAAGAATTCATCATCGTAAATGGTGTTGATATGTCTTGTAATTTCGACCAAAATTTGAATTAAAACTTCAATATAATTTTTTTCGAACAGAGTCACGTTCTCGCGTCCATTTAGACAAAGCATAAGATTCGTTTCGAACTCAGAATAGCACTTTTCGCACTTTATCGAGATGAAATTCTTTACTCGGTCTATCTCTTCGCAAAGGTACTCGGTGGCGAAGCTCTTCGGTACAGTCTTGTTCTGGTCGTTAGTAAACTTCAATACGGATCTTCGTATGGAACTGATAACTTGTTCAAAATCTGTATCCATTTTTTATTAGCAATTTTACATTTCTTTCAATTATTTATGTGCATAGATATCGTATTAGGTTAAGATTAAACAGAAATTAAGGAAATCGTTTAGAAATTGAATTTTGTTGATTTATGGCCATAGTTTCATCCATAGGACATGTTGGATCTAAAAAATCGAAAATGTGAAGTGATCTTTGATTTGAATTTGAGAGGTTTACGAGATCTTTTAAAATGATCGACCTCTAAATACGAAATCTCCTCTAAACCAAAACATCGGACGTAAAATACGACGATATCCTCATAGAACGAAGTGGATAACGCAAATGTAGCCCTGCGAACCTTAACGTATAGTAATTTGTTTTGCCTAAAAATAAGACATTTAGATTAGCATTATGATATACATACCAAATATGAAATATCATGAAAATCGCTACGTCCAATTTTGAGAAAAATGACGATGAAAATTTATAGTTTTGGAAATTTATTGTTATTTTGAACATTCATCATTCGACGTCGAAAAACTTTAAGGATCGGAAATTGGGGTTTAATGGAATAAAAAATTTATTGGAATAAAGGTGACTTTATTGGAATAAAGTGAATTTGGAATCAAACCCTATTTTGGAATAACCGCCAATTTGGAATAATGACGGTTATTCCATATACCAAAAATAGACCGCAAAGTGACAATAATGAAATAACCGAATTATTTGGAATAAAAATGAATTCGGAATTTGAATCAAAAATGAATTTGGAATCAAAAGTGGAATAATGGAATTAGGAATCGACCTCAAGGTCTCTGTTATATAGCAACTTATTTTTAAAAAGTTGTTAGCTGACATCGAGCTTGTTTACATGTCAGTTATTCTTCCGCTTTGATTCGAGTTCAGTTGTAAAAAAAAATCGTAATATGTAACGTTTACTCTGTCACAATTTCGCTCAATGACGCTGAAGTTATCCTTTAACTATAGTCTTTTAAAGTTTTCGTAATAATTCCGATTTGATTTTTATGTTTGAAATAAAACAAAGTTAGGATGCAGTATATCTAAATTATATTTCTTTTTTATCTAAATTCTAATTTTTGTTTGCTTTTCAATTATTAATAATGAAAATTTGAATTAAAATCGAGAAAAATATGGGAAAAGAGAGAAGAAGGAGGAGAAAAGTGAGGGGAGGGAAACATATAAGTTATTCTTTGAAATTAATTTGATGATTTCGTTAGCCGGAGGCCCCGAATTTTTGTATATTTGCATTGTCCGAAGACAAAGCAAAAACGTCACTTTTCCAATCCATGAAAAACTTAGAATAATCAGAAAAGAATTAATAGAGAACAGATCACTTAACCATGCGAATGTATTTCAACAACAACATATCCATTTTCTTGATGTTTTTTCTTTGATAAAATTTCTAAAAATTGCATGTAAAGCCATAAAGTAGATGAACATTTATATCCCAATTAGTCGGACATTCATTAGAATAAGTATCAAAAGGACTTTTTATTCGAAAATAATTTCGATTGAATATGAGTAAGTGGTAAAGTCAGTAGTATTTTAAATGTATGATTTCCAACTAACTTGTGGTTGGGCTGAAATGAAGATCTTCTGAAAATTCCTAACAGGACCTGGAAACGAGATCAAATCACAAAAACTAGCGTATGAAAATCTATGAAAATCCTACAAATACTTGCATTCGGACTACATAATCATATACTTGAATATAAAGACTTTTCCCGTATATGAGGAAAATATGAAATTTCGAAATATGGTGAAAGACTTCTTTTAAAGCATAGAAAGATTTCCCTTCATCATTAAGGCCAATAGTTACGTATACAGAGCGTTTTAAAATCGTGAAATAAATTTGTTCATTTAATGCTAAAAAAGAAGCTTCTTAGATTAATTATCATACTTCTTGCAATGTACATGTTTTCAAGAATACTATGGCAAAAGGCTGCATACACTACCTTTGTTGGTGGATGAAAATGTTGACTTTGCGATTTTTTGTTTCTTTCATTACATCTCTGGACTGATCTGAATTTAATTTTGACAAATAAACTTAAATATGACACTTTACGAAAGCCAATTTGAATGGAAAAAGAATTAACAGGGGTATTTATAAATCTGTCATGTAACTTTTCTTTTGTCACGTAAGTTTATATACAGTTTGCCAAGTAAATACATATTTTGCCATTATATGTCAAATATTTTTCATTTCTATTACAATCTATTTAATTCACTGATAATTGATTCAAATTCTTACGCTATTTCGAATTATAATCATTTCAGCTTTCAATAATATAACATTTTTTATTTGTTGTTGAGACTTAAACATTAAGAAATGATGGGGTAGAAGTGAAATAATAAAGGAAAATATGACAAAGAATCGTTACTTAAATTTCATTAAGATGTGAATGAAATTCTATATTTTTGAAGAAACTTGATTTTTGAATTTTTCTTTATATAATAAATCATATTAATTCCATTAGCAAATACATGAAAATCCCCAAGACACCACTATTCTTTGAGTTAAGGTCGTTACAGGATCCACCATTTTGGCCATTACATCCATTGAGAATCAAGATTTGCGAAGAAGTTATTTATCCATCCCTAGAATAATATTTTGTTCCTTCTGATATAACATATATGTGCACTCTGAAATTTGCAGCCGTAGGCTCTTGTAACGGTTCAACTCTGTATATCAAATACAAATTAACATATCTATCTTCTATAACTGTCCAAACAGAACTATTGTAAAAGCTCAGTTGATAAAACACTTGATAACAATCAAGAGTTTTATCAATTTGAGTAGGAATAGCTACAGAAGTCCAGCTAATATTGATTGGTTCTCCATAGCAATATTTTGGCACAGTCAAAGATGTTGGTATGGATAGTGGCAGTACAGTATCCGTGTGTATCAATCCAACAACCTCATACATGCATATTGTTTGATCATCATTGTTGGTATAAATAACAGAAGCATTAAATGGATCAGGATATAACCCATCACATAATATTCCTCCATTAATATTCGATACGATGTCTTTAACAAGCACATATGTCATCGGAATCATAGATGATTGTGGTTTGAGAATTCTTACATCTGGATTTGGGTTATCTCCAATCCCAAGATACATGTATCCTTCACTGTCAACAAAGAAGTTTGATGCATATTCAGAACCAGCGAAACTAGTCCACGAAGATGTGGCATAAACGCCAGTTTTTGCTGTGTTATAGATATCAATATAATAACAAGTGGAAACGCCCTTTGTTTTATAAATGATATATTTTCTTCAAAAATCAAATCCAGTCTGTGCATTTGCTCCACTTCCGAAGTTTGGCAGTGTTGCTATTTTTGTCAAAGTTGTGCTTGGAACACCGGTAGAAGGGACAGTGTTAAGGTAATATAAGTTTCCAGTGTTATCAGGTAAATATAGTTTGTGATCCCACCACACCATTCCTGGTAAGTTATCATCAGATATACTGATTGAAACTGTGACAGTACCAACTAAAGTCAATGACATTTTGTTTGCATATTGTAGCCTCGATGCATCTTGCATAACATAAATGGAGTGTAATCCAACAGCAATCTGATCAGAATCTGGAAATTGAGATGGATTTGATGTTAAAAACTTTCCAAACGCAGTTAATACCATTCTGCTTGAGTCTAAAGAGATGCTAAGAAACCGGTGACGTGTAGTTGTGGCAAAAATAGTAGAGACTTGATCACATTATGTGATTCAAGCTCACCTTAAATTTGAATGATTTGGAAAACTTTGGACGGTTTTGCTCCGAAACAATCTCTTCCGTATTTTTGAAAACATTATATCAACTGATATACACACATTAATTATCTCCACTTCACAAAAGTTAACAATTTATTTTCTGATGTTTAGTTTAAGAATTTTTGAGAATGCTAAACCTTTTAAAATATTGATCATTACATCTAAAACACCGAGTTTCAGATCATTTTTTTTCATGTCCTTTGTTGTGAGGATCATTTTCATCGTTTTTTACAAGCCTCTGATATCGATGTTATTCCGCAATATTATCAAACTTGGAATTTAAATATTTGACACCAATTCCATTTCATAGGATATTGATGACGGCCAATTCTTAAACTCTGCATCGCCGATGTTGTCACGCTCTTAACATATATAATCAAATTGGACATTATGTGAAACAATTTCTATTTTCGGAAATTATCAATTTCTCACAGATCTCAACATGACACATTTAACTACTATCGAAATCACATGCGATTTTATACTATATCATATTATAAGCTCGATAAAGGAAATTGGGGCAATTAAATTTTTATACGCAAAGTCGGCGAAACTCGTTTTATAACTCACTGGATTAACTTCTTGCGAAGTTATTGAACCACAATGTACAAAATCACGTTGTGCATGATATATTAAAGAATTAGCTAACAAAGTCTATATTTCATTAAAATATTAGATATATCTTGCATCAAAAACATTGATTTGCCATGATGTGCTTTACTCATTATAATATATTATATTCACATTGTATAGCATTTTTATAACGTAAAATATGTTGTTGTCGATGATAAATAGGTAAATCTAATCACAAATATGCTTTTTAAGCTTTTTTTTGGAAAAAAAGTTTTCCAAGTGTTCACACATAAGCTCTGTGTGTTATTCTCCCAAAAATAATGATGACTCTTTTTGCGCGGCTATAATTAGATTTTGTTACTATCCCAAATCAAAATATCATAGTTGAAATAGATCTAAATTAAACTACAAAATGTCTGTTTACTTCCTTTTTAATTTGTGTAACAATATTCTATGCATCCTTCTATATTCATCCTATGTGTCTGCAGATATAAGCTCAACAACTTCTTCGAGCACTTTTTTAGAGTGCTACTACCTTTTTTATTTTGAGAAAATTGATGCATAGCAAAACACGCATGATTTCATGCGCATGCGCAGGATTAACGTCGATTAAAATTTATACATCACTAATTTTTGTAAAATATGACAAGAATGTTGTAAAAATGCAAAAACCTATCACTTGCATGCTCACCTCATTACTTTGTTGCGAGTTTCCAAGCCAGAAACTGCATGTCAGTGTCGAAAATTCGAACTTGGTCGATAAACGTCGGGATTCGTTGCTTTGCTTGATGCTATAGCATTGGCATAGCTTTGGATGAGGAAATAGCCAGCATACACTCTCAAACACTTGATTTTGTTAATGTTCGGGTATTTTTGACATTTATTGATAAACTAAGAAAATTAGAGTATCTTAGAGCAAATTTTTATATAAGGAATAAAAAATTACAATGTAAACAAAAGTGACAAACTCACAATAATTTGATAGAGTTTTTAATTGTGTGTCAAATCAAAAATATTGACAATTTGAAATACTATCGAATATCCAAATAAAAATCACACTTTTCTTTTCAAAAATTCAATTTGAATCAAACTATTAGAATTATCATTTTGATAATATGTATATTCTAAATAATTAAAAATTTAAAAATATTTAAAAAAAATTGATAAAAACAATTCAAAAGAAGACAATTATGAAAAAATTGAACGCTTTTCTTGAAAAAACAATTTTGCTAAATTATGAATTCGCATGTAAAATAACAGTGATCAAATTGCTTTAATGAACTTTCAGAAAATATTTTTTACACGAAATTATTGTGATTTATAGCATCAACATGCTATAAAGAAGCTAATTCTGTTGATAAAAATGAAAAATACAAAATTGATTTTCATCGCGATAAATGACTTTGAAATCTAATAAAAATAAAGTTGTCATTAAAAAACAATAAAAATGTAAAACAAAAAGTGACTGTAGAAAAGTGATTTTTCATATCGTGACATAATGACCATAACAGTATGCTGATTATATTATAGCTCATTTAAAAATTGAATTGTTCATTTTTTTCAGTGAGATTGAATTTGCATTCAAATTTAAAATTCCAAAATAAGCTTATATTTCCTTAATGATAAGTTAACAACAATTGGTGTATAATTTAGCCGTCTAATTTGATGCAACTCATACAATATTGAATTGAATGTAAAATAATCGATAATATTTTTTCTTCAAATGATTCATTCATTACCTTCAAAATTATCGCATAACACTTCAACTCGTTCTTTCACATTCCCGGAGCACTTAAATATTCCTATACCCTCTATGAGCTCTATGGCGCATGAAGCAAGAAAAACATCTCGATGCTGCAAAGGAATACTTTACATACACTTTATCGACAACCCTGAGTTTGAACTCGAGTTTTTCGAGAACGAGACAATTAAATCGCTCAGAGAAAGAATCGCAAAATTCGCAAAAGCAGATCTTTCTAATTATAACATCGTTTGCAAAAATGGAACGATGTCATTGAACAGGACAACAACAGAATATGGTTTGCAGCCAAATTCGCACATTGTTATCCTTGAGAATCAAGCACATAAAAATCAGCACTCGAAAACAAGAGATAACTGGATAGAATGCCGCAAGAGGCGCAGCCTTGGCTCCCTCGATATCGATACGCGATTCTTGAAGAAAGTTGGAACAAAGAATAATATCATACTTCAAGTTGAAGAGAAGGAGAAGGACATGCAAGTCTACAAGTCCGTTGAAACCTTTTTCAATGAAATCACTCGTGATATGTTCTAATTTTATATTTTTTATACATTTATGTCTTATTGCATTTAACCATGATAAATATTATTGTTTTTTCGTTTAATTTGATCATATTTTTGCTCAATTTAGAGTTTTAATTTTTTCAACCACATCATCTTCATTTTTTCCGCTTCTAACTATCTGAAGCACCATCAGATACATGCAATTAAGCTCTTTATCATCATAATTTGTTGAAAACACAAAATATTTGGAAATGTAAAATATTTTTTAATTTACGGCTTGTTAATCGCAGACAACACTATAAATCAACTAAATATATAATATTTCAATTCCAAAATCATTTATTCGATTCATTTACTTTTTCGACATTCATTATAATAAATATTACTGAACAATTCGTATATATTCTTTTATTTCTCCTCAACTAATGTTTAAATAAATGTTGTTACTAATACAATATTTTATTATTTACAAAATAGAAAAATAATTATAAAAATGTAACATTGATATTATAAAATTATTTGGGTGACTGATCTTAAATATATACTAACATTGTTTTTTTTTTTTTTTTTTTTGGAGAAAATTACCAGAATGGACACCATCCGATATAATGTCTGCAGTATTCTTTAGGATCCGCAGCAACCTTGATGAGTGAGTCTACCTGTTCTTTGACATCCTGTTCCTGTCCGTCGACGTCTGTTCCTGATAATTTCATTGAAACTCTTTCGAGAATTCCGCGCAATTTTGCATCCGATGGCTTAGATTCCTTTCCATAGAAGATTGGTTCGTGAACAAAAACTTCGAGTTGACTCATGACACTGCTCATTCCGTTCTTAAGTACCCACATAACATCTTCGCATGTCTTCCTGAACAATCCGCTGACAGAGCATCCATCCAAAGCGTTGACAATCATTCTTGTGAGTCTGAACTGAACTCTCTCAGGGAACAAAGTTCTTGTCATTGCATCTTCGAAGGAGAAACCGAAGTCGATGTGAATAACTCTTCCTGTGTGTCTCTGGACCATGATGTTTGATGGGTGGCGATCACCGAGACCAATGACGTAACCAGCCATTGACATCAAAGCTGTTGAAACAGTGAAGCAGTTATTCCTCTGTAACCAAGCTGTTGCATGTGGAGAACGAAGCCAAAGCATTTCTCTAATTTCATTGGCGTTTGTTGCAGCTGCAACGTGTTGGAATACTTCGTATCTCTGTAATGCGTTGAGACTGTTGAAGAGCGGACCAACGAGAGCGTTCGTTACTTCGTTTTCTGGAGCTCTGCCACTTCCTCTGTTCTGTCTGTACTCTGAAACTAACTGCTGAAGTGTGTCTGCGCCAGTAACCCATGAAATGAAGCCTGCGTTTGGCGCGAATGGAACAATGGAATACTCGACAATGGAAACGCCCAAGTCACATGTTGCTCGCGAAGATCTGAGCATAGAGTTAATGAGCATGAAGAATTGTATGATTCTCTGATCGAGTCTTAAGTCTTCATTACCCTTCAACAAGAACTTCCACCTGTTGCCTTGTGTGTCGCTCATCCATGCCGTTCTTGGGTGCTGCTGCGTGCTCATGACTCCGAGGATGTGGTCGATGCCTGCGAGTGTCTGAGATTGCCCGTCAACGCTGTAAAGACCTGGAACGGCAATAGAAAAGTCTGTCTTTGTTGCAAGTTCTTCGCAAACGCTGTTCAAATCAATTTGCTCTGTGTGCTTCATTCTGTCGTTTAACTGCTGATAGATCTCCTTGAAACCGGCCCACATCATCTTGAGACTTGAATCGTTGGTTCTGGCCTTCTCAAATATTGCCTTGGCTCTGTTGAGTTGCGGGCCAACAGCCTTCAAAAATGCTCTATCCATTGCACAAATTGGTCTATCGAGCATATCAAACAACTGCTGGATGACAGCGAAACTCTGCTCCATGTCGCCAGATCCATTTGCGCGAGATGCATTATCTAATCCGATGATCCAGAGTTCATTCCATGAAACTGCGGCTCTATGCATACCTTCGATGAAGAGCTTGATTTCGTTATAAATATGGGATTGCTTCATACCGAGATTTTCGAGAACATCGCGTGCAATCGCTGCTTTGTCTTTATCTTGAATGAGAGACAAAACGTTCAATGGATAAACGACAGCTTGGAAATGTTGATCACCGAATCTGATCATAATCTTCTGAACAACAGCTCTGATTGTTTCATCAACATCAGCGATGTGGACAGCAATCTGTGGAACAATCATGTTAACTGTGGAAGCCGGCAATGTCTCGAATTCGTTCCTGAGTGAATCAGAGATTCCCGTTTCTGCACCGAATCTGAAGAAAATAGAGAATGTCTGACACATGTATTCAAATGATTCGTGTGGAGAAAGTTTCGCTGCCTTCAAGAAACCTGTCATTGCCATTTCAGCGTATTCAGCTCTTTGCTCTGGGAAGTGTGAAAGAGCTCTTGAAGATGTATAAGCCCAACCGCTCCATATCTTTGGATCATTCGGCCTCAAAGAGTTCGCACGCTGGAAGATGTGACAGATCTGCTTCAGTGACTCAGTGCCGCTTGTCTTAGATGTGTAGAGTCTGTATTGCCATGTTGCTTGTAATCTGAGAAGTCTGCTTTGCGTTTCTTTATCGAATAAGTGAACAGGCATTGAGATCCTTGATAAGAATTGTTTGTTTTCTTCTGTCTCTTCTGGTCCATTCTTTATGCCGCATATTCTATCGTTGATTGCTGCTGCAAGAGAAATAGCGCGTTTCCTGAGACCGCGGTCCCACGTTATCTTTAACTGCTCAACGACAACTCCTGGTGGCATCCTTTCATTGAAGAATCTCTCGCAGTGTGACTCAGCGAGTCTCCATTGTCTTTCCTGCCTCAAAACTCTCAGCATCTTGAGATATGAGTCGAGGTGATCGTTTGGCGATAAGATTAATGAGCGGATTTCAGATGTAAGCATCCAAGAATCACTTTCGTGCGAGAAGTTTTCGAGGCGATTCTTCCATATCTCTGTAACATCCTGAAGCTGTCCACGCTTGACTTGAAGAACTTCACTAAGCTCAACTAAATGCTCAGCACATGCAAGATTTGTTGATGCTTGTCTATCATCAGAACCGCTGAAAACTTTCCTGTCTTCAGCGATAACTGAGAAACCTTTCTCTATTGCTGCGGCTGCTTTATCGTATTGATGAGAAGATGTGAAATAAATTGCTGCGAAAGTGATCTGGTTGAGAGATTTCATGTTGAACTTAGAGAGATAATAGTTGACTTTGCTTCTGTCACCTGAATGATAGAAAGCCCATGCGAACCATAATGCTTCGCGTGACTGCGACTCTTCGTCCATTTTTTCGAACTGCGATTCGAGCATTGTGATTTTGTGCCACATTTCGAGGTGTCCGTAGCAAGGAATGAGTCCACTAAGTGTATTACTGCATTGATAGAATTCGAGAGCAGATTCCCACTCATTGAGCTGCATTAACCATTTACCTGTTAAGCTGAAGTCCATTTCTGAAGAAACAGCCCTCAAAAGGCCTCTCGCGGACTCCATTCTTCCCATCTTTGTGTTTATCTTAAGCAGTTGTGCCGCAAGTTCCGGTCTGTGATCCTTTATATACTGACGCTGCAGGAAGTAGAGTTTGCATGCAGTGTTGTCTCCGCTCTTCGCTATGACGTCGTCTGTGATCTGGAATGGGAATCCGGCTCTGTCGATTGCTTGAACGAAGTCAACGATCCTCTGTTCAAGTGGCGAAGCATTTTCGATGATCATTTTGATTGACTGGCTGAAGTTTGATTTTTCGGTCTCTGTTGCTTCCTTCCAGCAACTGATAAATGCGGCAACAAACAACTCTGAAGCAAATGTTTGGCTGTGGGTGATCAAAGGAAGGCAGCAGCGGATGGCGATGCTTGGTGAACTAGTAACAGCTTTCTTGCAAGTGTCATCAAGCCAAAGTGATGCATTGAAGAATGTTGGCTTCGACAAATCTGCAAAAATCGATGTTTGTGGTCGTGGTGGTAAAGATTCTATCTTTGGAGGATCCATTGATGGAATTTGAATCTTGACAATCGAATGAACATTCGTTTCGCACTCTTGGAGTGGGAATTTAAGAGCTTTAGCATTAATGGCGACCGAAATAGAACGTGTCGAAAGATCGCCGCTTGCAACTAAGTTGACAAGAAGCTGCTGAACTTCAAACAAGTTCTTTCGAGCGAGGACACTGAAAGAAAGACGTGCGAGTCTGCTTGAGTAAAGGTTCATCGCTGAGTTTTGAACCAAAAGAGAAAGACTCTTGAAAATGAAACTGACACGAACTTCATCACTTTTCTTCGAAATGAACTCTGCGAGCTCCAAAAATTCCTCTGAAGACTGCCTCTGAAAAATAATGCAGAAGTTGAGCAGCCTAAGAAGATCCTTGAAGACTTTGTTTTCTGGACAAGATCTCGCACCTTCGATAGCAAGCGGGAAGATTTTGGCAGCAGTTGGAATGAACTCAGAAACTAATGTCAAGGAAAGTCTTGAGCATAACTGAATGCACTCTGTCTCTTTGATGTGTGAAATGAGAACTGGTTCGATGAGATTAACGAATGGTTCAATGTTTCTTCCAACTTTATAAACAATCATATTCATGTAACTGAAGAGAGTTGGACGAAGTTTGTCGTTTTCTATTTGCGATGTGCAAGCTTTGATGATATTTGGCAAGAAAATAAGCGAATCATTTGTTTCATTGAGCAAAATTGTTGTTGCTGCAGTGAAAACTGGAAGAATTGGCTCTTTGAGCATCTCAATCAATGCTTTCATGACGAAATGTGTGTAATATCTTGATGATCTCATGTCATTGCATTCGACGACTTCTTCGCTTGCCTTTTGCTGCGTGATTGTGCTTGTGCTGATGCCGATTGTTCCTGTGTACTTCAAAACGGCAATAGCAACCTTCTGCGAGCAGTGAGAGAGCAAGTTTGTGAGTTGGCGTGGGACTTCAGGGAATAATCTTGGAATGTTAAATGCCATCTTTGTCTGTACAGCGATGTTTGTGAGAGCATTAAGTGCTGAAAGATGAAGTAAATCGCCCTCTGGTGTCTTGAAAGCGTTGACGAAAGCAGGAATGATCTGGCAAAGATACGGAGCGACTGTCGATGCGAGTTCTGATAATGTGTCGAAAAGATAAGCATCCCGGCGTTCTATGAATGTGCGATTTTCAACATAGTACAAACGCTGGCAAACAGCTTCAACTGGTGGCTTTGGAGGCGGCTGGATATCTCTGTGAACCAGGTTTCTGAGATCATCGAAGTTTGCGGAGTTTGGAGGAATTTCTCCCAACAAGATTTTGACGCAGAAATATGTGAGTGTTGTCGCAAGTGGCGGAGAATATTGCACAAAGTTTTTCGCGATCAAAGGAAGGAGTGAGCAAAGCCTGGCTGCGCGCTTTGGTGTGGAGTAAGCTGTCCATGATGCCAAGAGGTCATTCGTGAAAGATAATATGCGTGGAATCGTTAAAACAGAACATGTTGCTGCGACACTTGCAACGATTGGAATTGTAGCTCTGCGGACTTTAAACGATGGATCTGCTAATAACTGAGTGATTCTTGTTGGATTTCGTACTACTGCTTCATCAGTGATGTTTTTGAGCGCAATTAATCTGATTCTTTTGGATGTATCCATAGCAGCCATTCTCACGAGCTCATCCATAGCTGTATCGCATTCAAATATTGGTAGTGTCTTTGCCATGAGGCAGCGAAGATTTTCATCAGGTGAATATGCATTATGCTGTAATGCATCGAATAATGGAGGCATGCTATCGAATAACTTTGTTTTGAACGTTGAAAGGATTCTTAATGACAACGTTTTACGCTGCACAGACGCTTTTGAACTGATTCCGAGTCCGAATTGCTTTAATAAATCTTCTTTAAACTGCGAAATTGGAGTAGACGATAATGCGATAGCTTCGATGGAGTGCTTCGAATAAATCGAAAAATAGTTTTTCGGTACAGCCATTTTAATTTTCCTTAATAATGCACATAAAACTTTGAAAGCCTTATCATGGAACTGTGCGCGACTTTCGTTTGTCACCAAAAACAAGACTAATTGTAATATTGATGGACCTGGAATATTTGATGATGGGAAAATATTGATTAAACTAATAATTCTTTCGAAAATCACTTTATCTATGATCGATGATGTCACCTGCGAGATTATGATTAAGATTAACTGATTTGACTGGGTGACAGTAAAAGTCTCTCGTTTTGCGAGATCGATTAAGAAATCGAGCGCAAAACTCAATGCATCGATCTTCGGAACAGAACAGACAGCGATTAATCTGTCAATTAAAACAGGAACCTTAACTGCTTGCGGATATAATTTGTAAATCGAAGCTAAAACATAAACCATACCTGGTGTTGACAACGCTGTGTGTGTTTGCATTCTGTTTGTGTAATCTAAAAATAGTGAACTCGCCATAGTTTCGCTAGAATGAACTGGAAGAGCTTCGAGATGGATTTTCATTACCTTTGATGCCAATATGTTGAGCTCAGAGTCTTTGCAAATCGATGCGTTATAAACTTCCGGCTGGTGGCCCATTGTAATAGAAAATACGTCTCGAAGAAGAAATCTTCCTATTTCATTTATTATTGAAAACGCGTTGAATGTCATTGTAGTTCTCTGTGTCGCTGATAGATGTTGTTTTGAAATTTCTAATGTTTCGCGCAGATATTGTGTGTTTTCTGGATTTTCATTTCCAAGGAAATAAAGCTCCCTGGCAGCTGTTTTGCATATTTCTCGATTCTTGGAGGCCAAAAATTTGAAAATTTGGTCGAAAACTTTTTTAGATTGGTTAAAAGATCGCTTATAATAGTGTAAAATCGATATTATAAAAAGCGTGTGCAGTGACTTTTCGACATCTTCAGGGTTCCCTGTCTCAAGTATATCATTTTCCCATTCGGAATAGACGTTATTGAGTTCGGAATCATTCAGATTGAGAAGGTACTGTCCGATTGAAGAGAGAGCTTCTTTGCGGTGTCTCTCCCAATCAGATTGACTTTTCAAGGGTCCCGAATGGATTATTGCAAATATCTGAGCATTTGCAATACTTTTCATGGAACTAAAAAGTGACGGTCATTTCACCATTGAACAAATTTTGCTTAATTTTAGTGCCGTTGATGTGTCCATCGCCTCCTGATGGCATTCTCATAGTGCATTTTTTGAATTTCAGACTTTTACCTGAAATTTCTCCATCTTCATTCCTATCCTAAATTCTTCATAGGATAACTTGCAATCATATAACAGTATCGATCTGCGATGCCTGTGGGTGATCATCGATTAATTTTCTAGAAAAACCAAAATTATATCTGTTAAAAATAAAGATTTTAGTTAGCTTGATTTTAACTATCAATAACACACTTCAATCCCTGTTGATCTGCAAGGATTTTAGCACTCAATATTCGTTTTTGAGTCAGATGATTCCAAATGGAATAAAAACCGTTTTCCAAACTCTCAAAAAAGAAAACAAAGTAATTTGAATGGCCGTATACCATTAATAAAGGCAGTATACGATTTTGGATACCTCCTGAATTTTTGATATATTTACAAAACTTTACGTGTCATATTTTAAAAAATTCAAATAAAAAGGTGACGAGATTCTCAAATTTGAGAGTGTTTGGTTTTTCGAAAGCAGGCCAAACGATAATTTTTCACTCAAAAAAAAACATGAACGTTTATTAATTTTTAAACGAAGGATGGCTTCACCAATAGTGACGAGTACATTGAACTCATGGAAGCTCTGAACAACGGATTCTTGAATCAAATGCAATTCGACATTGTAGGAAGACGTGTTCATTCGTAGCTGCTTGTTGATTCTTCAGATCTTGTTCATTCTTTAGATCTTGTTGATTCGCAGCTTCTTGTTCATTCTTCAGTGCTTGACGATTCGTAGCTTCTTGTTCATTCGTAGACAAATTTCGTCACTGTGCTTGTTCATTCGCACCTAACGAATTTGGTGCCAAATTTCTGTTTAAAAAAGTGTCAATGATTGTTTTTTAGTAAATGTTATTATTTTTTATAAAAAGCTTATATTTCTTTTTTAGGTGATGATTGTATGTCAATTTTCGATGACAAAACAGTTTTTTCAATTTGGTATATGGCCATTTGAATGAGTTTATGGTTATTTCAGTGACTTTATGTCATGTAAACTTGTTAACAGATGTCATTTATATATTTTGTCATATAACAATATTTTGCCAAGTAAAGTAGTGTCTATTGACATGTATAGTGTTAAATAGTTATGTAAAGATAACTTTTACGCCCGTAATAAAATTTCACATCGTTGATTTTTTCGTGAAAAAGTGATTTTACAAAACAAAAAAAATGGCGGAGCTCGAGAAATTGATAAGCAGAGCTAAAGCGATGGCGAAAGAGACAGGTTCTGGTGACAAAAACGATAAAGATGGCACCGAAAACGAAATGGATGAATTTACACGTCTAAAGAACGAAATTTGTGAAATGGAAAGACAGTGCCGCCTAGATATCAAGAATCGTGATGAATTCGCTGAAGCTATCGGTACTCGTGACCAGAAAGCTGAAATTGTTAAAATGACAACGCAAATTCGCAACTCTATTAAAGATATGCGTGCAAAAGTCGATCAGCTTCGTCTAATTGTTTCCGACGAAGAGGAGAAACTCCGTAAGAAGAATAAGACCAGTGAGGGTCTCAAAAACAGAAAGAAACTCTGTGATCTTTGCGATGCGAGAATTGATGAATGTGAACGCTGGATGAGAGGTCACTCGTTCGTTTCTGTTAAGGATGATCCAAAGAAACGTGCACTCCTCAAAGGCGCAAACTTCGATGAATCAGCAACACCACAATTAGCGACATTCGTCCCTTCACCAACAGAATCTGAGTACGAAGAAATCGCAGGCATCGAGGATTGGAGACTCCAGATCAATAAGAACGAGCAAGAAATCGATTCACAATTAGATCAACTCGTTGAAGGCACAACACAGCTCGTTTACATCGCAAATCAGTTGCAGCAGGAATATCAAATCCTCGGCGTTATGACTGATGAAGTTGAAAATAAGATGGATAAAGTTGACGACAAACTTCAATCGACAACAGATAGAGTCAACAAGTTCTTGGAGAAACAAGGCAGCTGCTCGAACTGCTGCATCGACATTTTCTTACTTCTTGTTATTCTCGCTTGCATTTATTTCATTGTTACAAGATTTGTTAAGTTCTAAGATAGTATATTGTTAAATACTTGTTTGGATATTTATGATTTTTTTTTTTTTTTTTTTTTGAATTACCAATTTTAGAAAAATACAAACAAACAAAAAATATTATAATTAATTATCTTCAATAAGATCAAGAACTTCTTCGCAGAGTTTTAACTGCCTTGAGATAACTTCACTTTCGAAATGTGATGCAGCTGCAGCTGTTGGAAATGTCAGAATTTGTTTCATTTTGTCTATCGAAAGAAGCGAACGAGCTTTTGTCTTTGGACTTGATTTAATCCAGATAACAACATTCTTTTTATCTTTGCTTTGTTGCGAGGAGTCTATTGTTGCATCCCATAATCTAACTCGCTTATTTTCTTCAATTTCCAACTCGTTTGAGAAAAGAGAAATGAATTTATCATCTTGAAGTGCAAAACGTTGTTCAAAGTCTGAATTAATGTCTTGGAGCTTGAACCATGTGAATGGCTCTTTCCTCCATCTGTGCAGTGATGCTTCTATCTCAGCAAGTTGCAATATTAGCTCAACAATCTCACTGTGTCTTTGATCATTTCGATCTGATAGAAGATACTCAATATCTGTTCTTTGGCGTGTTTGTACTGGGTTGTGAAGCACCTCAAAGACCTCGTAATTCATTTTATTGCGAATACTAGAGATTATATCGTGTCTGACACTTCTTACAATGTTTGGAGGACCTGATGTTAGATTTTCAAGAATCCTGAGAATCATTGCAACAGAAACCACACACAACCTCTGCTGAAGCATGTATCCAAGCTCATTATATAATTTTCCTTTCTGAGTTTGTCTTGGAAGTTGTTTATTATTATTAAATCGCGGAATAACTGGATATCTTCCAGTAATAATCAATCCAAGTTTGTCTGCCTTGTCCGCGAGTATTATGTTCTTGTTTAAACAGAAAAGAAGAACAGATAAATATAATAAATCTCTTGAAGTTGTTTTTGAAAGATAAATAGGAATAACTTCCATAAGCATTGACTTTGCTGGAGAGTCTGTAAGATATGTTATAGCTTGCGCGAAAAACTTAAATGAACTCGAAATTATTGTCGATCTAATTTTTTCGATTGTGAATTCTTGAAGTTCTAATGGAACAATGTTAAGAAAATCAACAATAAAAACGAATCCATCTGCGTCAAGATGTTCAATTAAATTCGCGATGTGATTTTTTGTTGATGGTGATGAAATGATATCTGTAAGTTCAGGAATTTTGCATAAAAACAGTTTTAGCACAACAAATCTTGCCGCTGCGATTGTTGTTGAATCTTGATGATCGATATATGCGATTGCATGATCGAATAAAGGACAACGAAACTGCGTTTCGGAATATATGTATTGCAATGGTATGATTTTCAAATTTATTGATATTCCTTTTAAAATTGTCATATAAGATTGTAATACATCAATATGTGAAAGGTCAAATGGGTATGTTAAAATACTGTTCGTTACACCATCTTTGAAGAGTATTTCGATTTCTTCTGTTTTCGAACAAGTTTGAATCAAAAAATCAAATAATCGCAATAATTTGAATTGTACATCAGTGTCTATTGGATTTTGCAAAATTTCGTTGTATGCTTTCAAGACACCGGCGTATTTCAATTGTTTTAATTTATCTTGATATGAATCCGTTGAATTCGAAACTAATTCCTTTATTTTATCGACGTAGTCTATGAAAGATCTCAGATTTTCTTCTGAATATGATTTGACGACGTTGTGACAAACTTTGTACAAATCATCTTTAATCATTCTTGAAAATGTCAAATTTTATTATATCAAAATTGTTAATTGCATAAAAAAAACAAAAATATTTTTATTAAACATTTAAAAAATCAACTTTTCAAACATCGAAAGAAAACTCAAGATGCAATGTTGAATATCTCAAGTCATACATCAATTTTGTTCCTTCAACAATAAACTAAACAATCTCTTATTAGTAACTCCTTAAATATGTTGGACAAAATCATGATACAGAGCATAAAATTTGATCGATATATTAATATATTAATTTGTTTTTTGTGCCATTTGATCAGTTGCTGAACATTGCATTCTTTGTGTGATTTGATCACTCGGAGAATTTCAAAACAAAGAATGAATATATCAACTAAAGAGGAAATTGATCAACCTTCCATTCTTGTCAGTGATTTGTCTGCACCGCATTTTTGCATAATATAATCATACCTCGGTCTCTGTGGGTCTCCATGTTTAAGATCTCTTGTCTTTCCCAATGATTTAATTACTGGACAAACTTCAACTTGCTTCTTGATCAAAGAACATATTCTATCGAATTGATGAATAAGAACTGGAGCATTTTTCTCATTCATTTCGTACATCTTTTTATCCGATCTTGCAAACATCTCGAATAGAGAATAAGCAGCAGAAGCAAGATATGTTGAATTGTAGTCAATAAAGTAATCAGATTCCGACCTATACACGATGAAATTCAGTATTGATTGATCATTCACTCCTTTTCTGAAAAATATCTTGGGATCAAACATTTTGGCGTAAAGATCATACATTTTCATTGCTGGACCTATGAGAACACCTCCGTTGATCAGAAACTTCGATTCGTAAAACTCTTCCGAATAATTATCATCCGTTGAAATTTGTTGCTTTCTTGCCCAGTCGTGATGTGCAAAGTCGACTTTTTCAACTGAAAATGAAATTTTGTCACTTGGTAAATGCTCATCAAATGGATCTCCTTGAAAATATGTATCAAAAATATCATTTATCATTATTCTATCAAAATAATGACCATAGTTATCCAAAAACGATAAAAGAACAAGATTTCGAAGTGTTCTCGCATCTACTCCTTCAAAATTATGCAATTTAATAAAATAAACTCCGCAATTTTGGATTTCTGTAAGGACTTCTTTTTTGAAATTGTTGAGGTATCCCTGGTCTATGAAAACTATAACGCCACAAACACATCCTGTCGATCGAAGATTTCGCAACCATGTTAAAAAGTTGTGTACTTTTTCGCCAAAACCAAATGATAATGCTAAATCGTTCGGATTGCTTTTGTTTTTGTTGTGCTTTTGAGGATTCTTGCATAAGATACAATTTTTGAAATTTGAAATGTCGTGTAGCTTTGAAATAATTGATATTTCATCAAGTAAAGCGGCACCACCTAAGTATTTTTCAACAGCATCGTGTAATTCTTTAAAATTTGCAAAATTAATTGAAAAATCGATTTTAGATTCTGTTTTTAAAACGAACACAACAGCAAAAACGAATACATTTGCGATGAGTGTGGATATTTTTAGTCGTGAAATGCTCCAAAATTGTGATCTTCTTCGTGCACGAAGTCGAGTCTTGAAAATTTGGAAATAATGGCAATTTTTCACTCCTCATGATTATCAATCACAATTCTTGTTATACCATAATCTATATATCGATTTTAGCTATTTGATTTTCATGTCAATCTTCTATTATCACGAATCCCAAGCTTAATTCATGTGAATCATTTATCAAGAATCATGACAAAGATATCATTGATCTTTATTATATGAATAACATATGAACAGAGCAATTCTGCATGAAATTTATATATCAATCATTTCATGAATCAAAAACATCTCATGCTTTAATCGTATTGATATATCTAATAACACTTAATTGATTCCCAACAAAGATCCTTTAATATATCTATCAAATTACATGATAAAGTGACATTTGGCTAACAACTTTATTGCATTTGATATGTGATTTTAGAGTCTAGGACAAAAGTGAACATCAAAAAGTGACAGTTAAACCTTAAATTCACTTTTCATGAATAAACTGTCACCTTTTTGCGCGGGCAAATTGTCACTTTTATAAAAAGTGTTATAAATATCTTTGTAGTCTAAACAATACTGACATTTATAGATTGAAACTCCACGCTAAGTAT
>JALKBU010000613.1:0-30824 GCA_023091735.1 Trichomonas tenax | reverse complement strand
AATGAAATATAGCCTTTGTTAGCTAATTCTTTAATATATCATGCACAACAGTATTTTGTACATTGAAGTTCAATAACTTCGCAAGAAGTTAATCCAGTGAGTTAAAAAACGAGTTTCGCCGACTTTGTGTATAAAAATTTAATTGCCCTGATTTAATTAATCTCTCTTTTCTTCATTATATAGCCATTTAAATGTCAACATTCATATATAGCTATGAAGTAGAATGCAGTGACATTCATGTACATGCAAATTAACATAAGTTTTTTGCATCCAAAATATTCGAAGATATAAATTAACAAATACATATTGAATATATTCTAATTGTATAACATAGTTAAATTACAATTTAGTAACATGTTTAACATTGCTATACTTAATGATGAGTCATAAAATGAAAAATTCAACTTGGATAATGCATTATCCAAATGAACTATTTTGATTTTTCAGAGAAATTCTAAATCAAGACTTGATCATCATAGAAGCAGTGATTTTCCCCATGAAGAGAATTCTGATTCGATTTCCAATATGTAAATAGAATCAATAAAATTATCTCCATTATAAAAATATTCAAAAATTAATATACAATAATGTGGTCATAAAGATAGCGAGTCTAGGACAAAAGTGAACATCAAAAAGTGACGGAGAACCTTAAAGTCACTTTTCATGAATAAACTATCACTTTTTTGCGCGGGCAAATTGTCACCTTTATAAAAAGTGTTATAAATATCTTTGTAGTCTAAATAATATTGACATTTATAGATTGAAACTCCACGCTGAGTATGAATACCATAAACGTAGTTCATTGCAAGTTGTTGTTGCACTCCAAACCAAGAAACTCGGTCGAAATTATTCCTTCTTGCGTAGTAAATATGAATTATAAACAAATAATTTGAAGAAAAAAAAATTAAAATTTAGTAAAAAACGAATTTTACAAAGAATATAAGGATCAAATTGAGAATCTAAATAATATAAATCAGTATATAAAATGAACGTAATATGAAAACATTATCTAATTCATGATTCAAGAACAATTAATTATGAATTTAATGGTATATTAATAATTATGAGAATAAGTAATAATATGAAAATAATCTTGTAATGAAAAAGGTATCTGTGGAAAAAAAAAATAGAAAATAATAATATATTAATATCAAAAGTGAAAATTTAATGTGTATTAAAAATTGAATCAATAAGTGGTTTCTTGTTAGGGCCTGGCTTGGCCACTCGAGGGCTTTGGAAGTATCAGGCCGACCTCGTCATTCATCGAATCATGCTTCTGTTGAATAGGCATCTGGATGCATCTCTGCTAGATCACCAGGTCATCCTTCACTATAAGGTCACAACTACTCACAATGAAGTCTTCTTTGGCATCCAACATTGAGTTCAATCCATTTCAACCTATTGACACTTTTCCATTTTTCCCTCGCAATCACGTCACTTTCCTTTATTTTGACATCCTGACTTTACACGTCAAAAATAAGTTACATGTCAGAAAAGTACGTTGTTCTATTTTGTCCCAGTCCCTAAAGATAGCCCTCGATATCTTGTAATTTTAAATTTTAAGGTGATTATTCAATAAAAATATAGATTTAGTTGACCTATGATCTATAGAGTCAAAATATCGATAAAAATTGAATTTGGATATAAACCATCTTGTCACTTTTCAGAGTATTTATTTACATTCATTATGATGGAAATACCATAATCCGAAAGTGGATTAAATTTGTTTGTTAAAGGTTATTCTCAATCCAATTTTTATTAAAATTCGAACTTATATAATGAGTAGATTTGATCAATTGTGGCATTTAAAATTTTGAATGGATTCAATTTTTATTCATACAATATAGAGAAAATAATTTATAGATCATAAATTTAACAAAATTTTTATGTGGATAGAATTGAAACGATACAATAAAAAATGTTTGTTTTAGTATTGACCTTTTCTAGTATTTGTTAAAAGGATTGCTTTTTTGACATTCTAGAGCTCGAAAACGCCCCGTCCTTCGATGAAGGAATGGACGACGCACGACCAGAAGATGATATTTATTCGAATGCTGAAACAACGATTGATTCGGTCACGTATACATCACAGTCGAGTGTACTCGTTCTTTAAGTGCCAAATCAATGGGAAATTCTGTTTTTTCTGATAATTTTGCGTTTTGCTCAGGCAAAGGCTCCGGAAACGGAGGTGTTTTCTATATTACCGAATGTGTCCTGATTATATCAGACTACAATCGACCAGAAACCGTAATTTTCGATCATAATCAAGCGGCTGTTGGAGGAGCGCTATCAGCGATCACTTCTGCTGTCCTAATTTACCACAGCAAGTTCGAAAGGAACGAAGCTTATAAGTTTGGAGGTGCTATTTATTTCCAAAGCACTTAAGTCAAGAATGAGAACGTCTAAGAAGGATATGTTCCTGCACAAGTTACAATGCTCGGGCATAACAACCTTTTTAGATACAATAAAGCTGCAGAACTCGGTGGCGCGATTTCAATTTCAATTTGTCTCGAAATTTACTTCGAGAAGACTAAATTCTTCCAGAACCGGTGCTGCTTCTGTGCTGGCACTATATCAGCTGCGAATGTGGACGATCTCAAACTTGTTTACTGTTATTTCGCATATAACACTGTAGATGCGACAAACGAGAAAATATATCAGGCAATAACAAGAGCGAGGACACAGAGTTCACTGACACGCAACAATCCTGAAACAATCTCGTTAAACTTCGGAAATGCAAAAATTCCGACATACTTCAAAGGCAGAGGTGGTGGTGCCTTAGTTTTCATCTCTGATTCCAAGAAAGGCCGTATACCAACAGGCGAGAACACATACAAACATAGAATTATAAATTCGCAATAATGCTGCTATTATCAAGATAGCTCCATTCAGACAGGACTGACATTTGGAAAATACTCATGCAATGATATATTGCTCGAAGGCTATGCAAAAATCATTTCATTTAGTGATTATATTTACGGATTCAACAACAAAGACTGGTGTTCGGGCGTTATCTCACAGTCTGTCTCCAGGGTGCTCAGAAATTGGCCAAAGGACTCTTCCGGATGGCAGGTTTATGAATATTTGGGTGGATCAGATGATATATAAAACAAAGAGCCAGTGATGACTCAGTGCACTTCAATCACGTCTTCAACTGAAGCTGTGCAAAGCGAGAACAATCCCAATGCTAATATATCGAAACCAATCATCACAAATGACACAACAGTCAGTTTCGCTCCAGAATATAACAAAGGCGATGGAAGGACAAAATATGTTCCAACGTCTTCTTTGTTCACATATCAGAGAACGCTAATATCCAAAATTCCGTTTGCCACAACAAGATCTCACTTCTCTATGAAGTATCCAGACATTGTCATCACTTTTGATGAAAACAAGGCATCATTCGTTTACAGCAGATTAATTTCATTGGTTTCAACAGATTCACGCACATCCCTGAAATGCCTCCATCAACAATGAAGGCGAGGCCACCAGTTACACCATCAACTACTCCAAGCATTACACCAGCTACAACACCGTCACCATCTCCAGCAATGACACTAATAGAGACAACTGCTGTTCAAACTGTCGCTCCAACACCAGTTGAGACACCATACGATACACCTAGGTCAACACCAATATCATCACCACGCATTTCTAAATCTCCGTATCCACCATGATATCAACCAATCTCTCCATTGTTCGGATTTGATTACAACTCATCAGAGAGCATGATTATTTCGCACATTTCGACATATTCGTTTGTCAAGAGCGGCTCTGAGTACTGGGATGGATGCACGTTTAGAGTTACTCCAACAGATGGAAACTATTCTGGAGCGTGGTACACAATAAAGATGACAATCATCATTTTCGATCCTTCTGAAGCTAAATTAGAATCTGCTTCCACAACAAAGAAGAAGCAAAACATTCTTTTCATAGTTTTAGGCATTGTTGGCGCCATTATCTTAGAGGGAGCAGTTGTTGCAATCATTTTCGTTGTCAAGAAACAAGAAAGAGATGAAGAAGAGTCTGAGTCATCTCTCATTGAAATGAAGAAACATACATCATCGGTGATGCAGATGATACTGTTGATCCAATCATCACAATCAGTAATCCATTCTTCGATAAAGATCGTCAGCTTTCGGACGATCCATTCAGAGATGATTTCGAGGAAGAAATAAGGAACAGCTTCTTTGGACTTAATCATTTAGGAAGTATTGTTGATTAATAAATAAATAAAGAATATTCATGTTAAGGGTGAACGTATGCCCATGCGTAAACTTCGAAAAATATATTGCTTTGTTTTAATAGTGATTCACAATGCCACCATGATGAAGAACATGAAAATTCAAAAATTATAGAGAAAAGAATTCATAACATTAAAATTGGGAAAACTTAATTCTTTTGGTAAAAAAGCAACTAATATATATTCAATCTAACATAGGGAAGCTTTTGGAAAGATCAAATTTTAAATTCTCTCTTTCGTTGAGTCTAAAAGCACGATTTTCCTTCTGCGAATATAGCCATTTCTGAGGTTTACGTATGGGTGTACGTTCACCCTTAAAAATGTATATTTCAAACATAAAATAATACAACATTTTTTAATCAACAGCTTTTGTGGATGGAAACTTATCATTGACATTTCCTTTCGATGCAGATCCTGCAATCTTCTTTCTTGATGTCTTCTTTCCTTTCTCGCGACTCGTGACTTCTTTTGGCTCCGCAGTGTCATTTCCTGATGTAAGGAAGACGTGTGAAACGTTCCATGCTTCAAGAAGTACTTCCTTCGCATCAAGATACTTCTGGCGAGCTTCTAATAACTTCTTCTTGAGCTCTTCTCTATCATATTCGTTCGACTTTTGCGTCTCGTAGACTTTGTTTTCAAGCTGTCCAAGTTGGGTGTTATCTCTCTTGTTGATTTCATACTCTGACTGCAAATGTTGCTCAATCGAATGAATACTGTATTCTAATGTTTCTTTGTCATGTGTTATCGCGCCAAACTTTTCTCTGATTTCATCTGATTTTGTGTTTTGGATTGAATTAACTTCTTCGAATTTAGCCGTTAATGTCTTGATTGTCGTGTTTCTGCTTTCTGAAGCTTCCGCAAACTCCTTCTTTGCTTTAACGAGATCCTCTGAAAATGCAGCAATCTGTTCGCGCTCTTCTGATATTTCTTGTCTCGTGAGATGCAATCTTGCATCAATATCTCCTGTTGATGCCACCTCGCGCTTAATTTTGGCTTTTTTGCGCTCTTTTCTCAGTTTACCGTTTGCTTTAATGATTTTCTCGATATCTGAGTGATATTTGTATTCAATATCATTAAAATCAATGTCTAAGGAGTACAAAAGCTGATTATCTGTGAGTGCTTTCTGTATGATCTTTGCATTGCCAAGAAGATTGTTTCTAAGTGAAACTTTTTCGAGAGATTTCGAAGCTCCAATTGCAGGAACGAGAACATCACCGCCAACGTCAGTTATCTCCGTCATTTCGAGATCCAACTCTTTGAGGAGATAGTGCTCCTTGAGAACATCCGCGAGGCACTTCGCTCCTTCATCGCCGATTGGATTATGAGAGAGAATCAAGTTCGTAAGCGAATAATTGTCTTTTAATTTCTTGCAGAATGATTTGAATCCTGTGTAATCAATTTGGCACATTGAGACATTTAGTGTCTTGATATTGGTGTTCATTGCCAAACCCGGCCCAAGTTCATCAATTCCAGCACCTGTTAATGGATTGTGAGAGATATTAAATTCGATTAATTGTGAATAGTTAGCGAAAGCCGGTGTAATTGCTTTAGTGAAGGCCTTTGTGAGTTGGTTCGATGATATATTGAGGTGTCTGACCGCTTTATTCTTTGAAATATATTTGATAAAATCTGGCGCGATGTCATCTTTGATTGCGTTATTTGATATATTGAGATTGACTATATTCGAGTTTGTTATCGCTTGCAAAACCTTTCTGCAGCCTTTAGAACAGATGTTGTTGTTAGAAATGTTCAAAACTTGCAAGGAGTGATTTAACTCGAGTCCTTTCGATATCTGGATCATTATATCGCATGTGATCTCAGCCATTGAAAGGTCGAGTTCCGAGAGAACCTGATTCGTCTGCAAAACACCAGCTAACTCTTTAGCAGCGTCTTGTCCGAGCGAATTTCTTGTGACTGATGTAGAAGAGCCAACTGTCAATGATACTACCGATGTATTCGTGTGTAATGCGTAGAAAAGTGCATATAAACCTCTATCTTGGATTCCATTTGATGACAGATCGAGAGAAACCAATCTATTCGTTTGGAACAGCAACTGAGCGATAGAAGTGGCTCCTTTGTTGCCGATTGAGTTTCCTGAGAGATTTATAGAGCGAATGTGTGGATGTTTGAGAATTAAATTGCAGATAACTTCAGTTGCTTTTGGACCAATTGATGATGAGCTCATATCGAAGATTTTTAGGAATGGTTTCTTCGTCTGGTTGATGTAAAAGCGCTGAAACATTTTGGCTGACGTAGAAATATTGAAGTCCTGAGACTTTGCGATAAATATTTGTTTTATTTCGTCCTCAGAGAAAGTGTTCGTTATGATGAATGGATCGGATTTGGATTTCTCAACTCTCACTGCCTGGTCGAGGTCGATGTCTTCGAACTGCACCTCTTCCTCCGCCATTTTTTGGAAAAACGTACAAAATTATATACCTTCTCATTTAACTTTATATATAGTCGATACGCACCGTGTACAGCTCAAAATCATCGAAATTTTCACGTTACATCATATATTTATCAAAAATCAAATATATTGTCATATTTCTTTAAATCATCATTCAATTATTATTGGCTCCTCATATGACTCTTAAATTTCGTTCTAAATTATCATCTTCAGTTCTGATTTTTTTCAAATTTTTTTTATTCATTTTTCACATTTTAAAATCCAACCAAAAATACAGTGCTTGGTTCTCAGTTTTTATGTGGAAAGTGTTTTTTGATTCAAAAATCATAAAATGTTTGCTTTAGTGGATGAGTTTAAGAGCATTATAAAAGATTTGGACAAATTGCTCCTTGAACACTTTGATGTCTTGAGGGGATGGTTTGTGTGTGTTCTCCATGATTGGAGAGCGATAGACGAGCTCGATTGGATATTCGAAAATTGCATCTTCTTCGTATCCAGAAAATGAGCACATGACATCAGTTCCTTCTTGTTCGATTGTTATTCCGTAGCTGTAGTACCAGTAGTTCTTCATCCATTCTGCTCTCGGAACAAGCTTGTGCGCACATGCTCTTGCGAACCTTGGAGCAACATAGACAACTTCTGGCTCAAAACTCTTTCCGAGTTTCTTTTTGGGATCATTTCCAAATGGCGTTGTTCGAGTAATATGGTATGTTGCTGACACCAATATTACTGCATTGTTTTCTTTTAATGTTCTCGCTTTAACTTTTTTCCCACCCTTTAATCTATCCCTAATCAGTTCATTTTCCTTCACCGATGTTGATAAATTGATGGAAAAATCTGATAATGATATCATGGAACAGGAATGATTGCAAACAATGTAGTATTTATCACTTAAAACTGTAAAGAATTTGTTCATTTCTAAACAATTAATCAAAAGATTTTCAATTGCATTCTTCGTAACGAAAGGATCGCTCTGAAACGGCATCTTATGGATTTCATATGTCATAGCAGGACAAACTTCATCAACAATGTAATCCAAAGCTATATTTAAAATTGTATCGGGATTTGTACTGGAAAAGAATGTAATAAACAGAGTTCTTGCTGTATCTGGTATCACAGAAACAATGTAGCTTGTGCCAAGCCTGTTTACCGCTCTAATTATTGCTTGTGATAATTGAAAAGACGACAATCCTGGATATTTGACGTGTTCATTCATATCCTCGTTTATAGTGATGTCCACCGAATACTTAAATCCGTCGTTGAACATCATTGTTTGGATAATTTTGTCGAAAACGATATATTCCATTTAATCATCACATCAAAAAAAGTGGTTATTGTAAACTATTCGAAAATCGAATCAACAAAACTAAATCGGAAACACTATATTTTCTTTATAAATTCTATATATGTTCAAGCTATATATAGTATATTTTTCTTTTTGAAACCCAAATCAGTTTTTATTATACCGAATTTGAAATGATAACATTACTTAAATAATTATTTCATATCATTTTTACAATAATCTAAAATACAGAAAGTTTAGATATTTATCAATTCTGTTTTCCTTATTTTCCTTAACATTTTTATGAAAATATATATCTTTTATATTCATTCATAGCTTAGAACATAGCTATACTATCAAGAGTATAATTGAGTGGTAAGAGTTAAAATGGTTACAAATGAAGAGAAGAATGTGTGCAAATTAAAACGTCATTTACAAAAGTGCCAAAAATTAGTCACTTTTCTTCGCTCGTTAGTTTCCTATGAATAAAAAAGTTCACGTTCGCGTGAAGCCAACAGAGGAAATTGCAACAGATTACATAAAGCTCGGTGAGGATGGACAATCGGTGACAGTGAAATCGCTAAAAGTTCATCCTAGATCATTCTTAAAGCATCAAATTTCGTCATATTCCTTCCATTTCGCTTCAATTTTGCTAAATACAGATCAGCAAGCGATGTTCAACCTTACTACACGTCCTGCAGTCGACGCTGCGCTCAACGGAACGCCAAGTTGCGTTATCTGCTGCGGCGGTTTAAAGAGCGGCAAAACATACACGTTAAATGGACCTGAGAACGATTATGCGAATCGTGGTCTCGTTCCAAGAGCCATTCAATACTTATTCTCGAAATTATCAGCAGCACCAGAACTCGAAGTTAAAGTTCGCTGTTCTTACATCCAATTCCTTAACGAACAACTTTTCGATATTCTCAACGCTTTCAATGGCCAAGAACCAAAAGAATTGAAAATTACAGAACTCAAAGACGAGTCAATCGCCGTCAAAAACCTGCTGATGCCAACAATTAAGGATGAGCAAGGCGGCCTTGAGCGTCTTTTCAAGGGAAATGCTTTCAGAATTCTCAACCCAGATTCTCTTCGTACGACATCTGTATTTACATTATGGCTCGATTCCGACGTCAATCAACCGAACACAGATAAACCGCTCCATTCTAAAATCAGCTTCATCGATATGGCTACAGCGCTCAAAATCGGCGACATGAACAGAGATTCCGATGAATTCCACCGCCAGGCGAACATCAACCGCACAATGACTGTCCTTGAGCGTGTTTTGATTGCTGATGATCACATTCCATATAGATCATGCCCATTAACTCATTTCTTGAAAGATTCACTTCCTAACAGGTGCCTCATTGCCTGCTGCAGCTTTGACCGCGATTCATTACCTTCAACACTCGCAACACTTAAGTTTTCATCGTGCGTTCAAGGAGAAACATCTGACGATATTCTCAACCTCAAGGAGCACAAAGACAGCCAAATCAAACGCATCCAGAAGGAAATCGATAACATGCGTGCACAGCTGCGTGTCAAGAACCCACAGATGAGCTTCTGCGAACCAGATCGTCAGGAAAGACAAATCATCTCCGAAACAGTCAATTCATTCCTCTCTGATGCAGTTCAATCATTCCCAATCCGCTCTCTTTATGAGATTCGCGCTGCCCTTCAGATAATGAAGGATCAGTTCCGTGCTCAGAAGGTTTCTGCTGAAGAACAGTTGAGAGAAAAGTACGTTTTCACTGTAAAGCCTCCGGAGCCAACAAAGGTCGTCGAGCGCGAAGTCGAAGATGCTCCAGCTGACCAAGATGAGTACATCTCGTTCTTCCCACTTATGCCAACAGACAAAGAGTTGTGGCAGATCTACAGATCAACTGGTGGCGAACAGATCAATAACGAGATCACAGAGCGTCAGCAGCAGATTGCTGAAAACAAGAAGAAAGTTCGTGATGTTGCTATCATCGTTAACCAGCACAAGTCACAGATCGATGCTCTCAAAGCTAAGCTTGAGGAGAAGCAGAAGAACAGACTTCCGCCGATCGATGGCGTTTTGGTCATTGACGAGGAAGAGTTGAAGATTCGTGAGGATCTCACCACAGTCAAGAAGAACTATAAGGAGGCATACTCGAAGTATGTCGAGCTCAAGGATCTCGAGAAGTCACTCAGTGATGAGATCGAGGACATGGAGAAGCAGATGGAGGCAGGCTTCAAGCAATGGATGGAAGACCGCAACGTTAAGCAGACAGTCAAAGGAGAAGAGGAGGAAGAGAACGAAGAACTCCTTGACAAGGACGAACGCCGTGAGCGTCGCGAGTACCAGCGCATAGTTGAGAACGAGCCTAAGGCCGCTCCATACTTCTTCGCTCAGAAGAAGATACAGAAGATACTTGAGCGTGAATTCAGAAGAAACGGCACAAGAAAACAACCTGTTGAAGAAGAACAATAACCTTTTTTTATTTTTTGATAAATGATTGATTTTTGAATTTAACTATTCTTCTCTTTCTAACTATATCATACCTATCCCAAAGAGATGTGAAGAGTTTTGATATTTCATTGATGATGATTTTAAAAATTTAATCGGTTATTGAATCATTCCTGAAATAATATCTGAACAATTTGATGTGACATAATGTCAGCTTGTCATTATATATGGTAGCTTGTCGGATGCTGTTAATAGGATTCGACATTTTTGTATTGAATAGAAAATATTTGAATTTCAAAAACAATGACAATAAAAACATTCTATAGAATCGCTATTATTGATTTATTGTTTCCAACAAACTCAAATATTATCCATTGAAACAATAAATGATGTTTAATGATTCTGACACTTTACAAATAATTATCGAGCAATTTTGAGTTAACTTCTTCAGCAACAACAAAATAGAATCAACGTGAAACATATTCATGAATATAGAAATATAAGCTAGATATGTTGAGCATATTGATATGTGTTTGATTGATTAATATTGTTTTTTGGATGCAGAAAACTGCATTTTTAGATTTTTGATGCTGTCAAATTGGTGTCATAGGACTTTACATGTTGAATGAAAAGATGAAAATAAAACAGTTTTAGCAAACGAAACAGCGAAAATAGTCCTTGGAAAGGTCCCACACTGCAGAGAAAGAGAAGAAAATATATTTTGAATCTAAACTGCATTTGAAATTGGCCGACCATTTAACTTTTTCATTGATGGGGACGCTCGAGCCAGACCCTCCACAGAATATCGACATAATTCCGAACTTCTGGAACCTCTTATCCGATGTGGACAAGGCGAGCTACAAATCTCTGAAAATGGCGCTCGATGCGTCGAGTAGCAAGCGAAATAGAGGCCACAGGATGGAGGCATTCGACAGCATACTAAACGTCATTCACAGGTTCGCTGAGAGGCACGACGAGAACGATTGGAGGAGGTTCTTAGTCTGCGGTGTCTGTTGGATGGATAACATGATTGCGATTAATACACGGCAACTGCGGTTGCTGATATCAAAATGCAAATCTTCGATCAACGGAAGTCTTCATAAACTCGGTTATACTACAAATCAATCACATACTGAATCTTGGAAATATTTATTCGACCGAATACCATATCTAAAAGATAACTTTCCGGAATTACGTCAGTGGACTCTAAGATCTCGCGCTGATATAAACCAACAAATTGTCGCATACATAGATTCACAGAACGTTACAGTGCCAAAAGATCCGGCACAGCCAATACAAATGCAGATATCAGTACCAAACATCTCTGCAAATATCATACGCGGTGATTCAAGACATTCAAACATTCATCTCAATCTTGTTTTCCCATCGAACGTTGTTGACTCAAGAATCAGCCAAAATAATGCACCTACTCAACCGCAGGTACAACAGTCGCCACAGGTGAAGACTGACGCACAATCAGCGCAACAAAACAATTTGCCAATGCCGCCTCCACCACTGATTCCTACTGTACCTGTTAAGCAGGAAAATCCGAACTTTATACCACCTATTCTACCTCCTTTAGCTCCTAAAGGCACCGGTTCTTCAACAGAAGCTTATTGCCCTCTAAAATACAGATCTCAACTTATGCATCGACAAAATTCTACTGACATTAAGTGATACTGGCGTTGCATTTTACTATCTCTTGTAATTGTTTATAAATATACTTTGTATGAAAAATTTTTAAATCAACGATCTCTCTTTCCTCAATTTTTGTAATGTGTAAGATAGAAATAATGTAAATACAGTGTATCATGAAATGATTTTTTGAATGAGATTTCTATTACTAGATAATTTGCTAATAAATACAAGATTTAGCACAACTCAAGTGCAGTATTATCAACATATACAGTACAGAAACACATATTGAACATGAAAAAAGCAAAAACTCCTCTAGCAGCATGCTTTTTCTTCATCCTTGGGCTTGGCCTTCTTAAGATTCCTGTTTGCAAGCTTGTTAGGACCTTTATATTGATTTGCAGCATATTGAAATAGCTCGTTAACGCCTTGTTTTGTTAAAGTAGATGTCAAAAATGGTCCATGCTCTTTGTACTTTTCGATGTCTTTCTCGAACTGTTCTACAAACTGATTATTCTGATCGCTGGAGAGTAAATCGGATTTTGTAAGCGCAAAAACTAATGTGCAGTTTGGTACTTCCTCTCGTACTCTGTTCACCCAGTTGTCAACCTCCCCGGTAGACTCCTTGTCGCCTGCCACGGCGCAAATAAGAGCAATATCCGAATCTCTGAAGAAAAGCTTGCTAATAGAGTGGTACCTTTCCTGGCCGGCTGTATCCCATATCTGCAAGCAGATGGTGAAACCGTTTTCTAGCTTAATATCGATATTAAGAATAAGATGGAGCCACAGTAGGATTCGTCTGATATTCGAATTTCTGTTTGAAGAACGAAGCCAGTAAAGACGTCTTTCCAACGCCGCTGTCTCCAACGAGAATAATCTTGAGAGTGGGTTTCCCGACTTGCGGAATTCCAGTCATTTTTGACAAATGGAACGATGATGTAAACTCAAAATTTTGATAAATATAAGATCTCCATACCATATAGATTCCCCAAATACCGTGAAAATATTGAATTTCGAAAATTGAGAGAATTGATATAAAATATTGTCAATCCAATATCACAAATAGTTTTTTTGGAATCATGCGTGAATCAGTCATCGTGGAATACTCCATATAAGAAATATGTTTTTCACGGTCTTTGAGGGTAATTTTGCATGGCTGAGAATTTTTGTGATAAATTTGTTTTTTCTGTCAGTAATTTAACATTTTCTTAAATTTGTTTCTTATTTACGCTGTCACAATCTAAATGCCAAAAGCGGAGCTACTCCCAAATACTTAATTTCCTCTATTCTATAGCTTTGTGTATTCGTTATGGTTGGAAATCATTAATTCACTACATTTTTCAACTTTATTTCAAAACATATTTCACAACATTTTTCCACTTTATTTCAACCATATATCACCCCCCTTTGTGTACTATGGATCAGCAAAGAGTATTTGTGAATTGTGTATGAGAATATCATTTTTGGTGAACTTTTTGGAAACGCTAATCTGACATTATGACAATGTATTTTGTTTACATGTCATAAATGTAATAGTGATGTTCGCGCTTATTCCATCACAGTTCTCATTTAAAGATCATGATTTTTAAGTGTCTATTATGTAAAGAACTCTATCTAGCGTTTTTTGCATCTGTTGTATAAATGTGGAACTCTTATGAAGTAAATTCCATTCCAAAAATGATACAATCTTTTTCGGAACAATGCTGTATTATGTTCTTATCGTTAACTCTTAGATCTGCGTTGATTTGCATATGAAACTCGTTCGTCTTTTGTATTTTTGAATATATTTTCTGTTTAATTAGCGTTTTTGGTCGATATATCTTTAGTGGTTGTAATGTCTATGATGTATATATTATGAATGCATGGGGCTTTTGGTATGTAATCGCTGAAGGAAAATATTCAAATATTTGAAAAAATGTGACCACATTCTTCTAACTTCGTATAAGTGCTATATACGGTATCTTCATGGCAAATACTCAAGAATTACCCGGAATTAATCATTATTTTTGATTTTTCGTGACAAAATAAAATTCGCTTCTTTGTTATTTTTGAAATACATACAGAGGCAAGCAATGTTTTAAATTTAAAACGATAATTTTCTTCATTGTAGAAAATGAAGGTGATGGTTAACTCCCTGCGCAAGAAAGGTGGAATGGCGTGTTCCGAATTCCATCTTATAGATGATAGCGACAAGATTATGCTTCCTATTGATGCTGACAAACTTAGATTGCCATTGGCTTCTTGGACTTACTGCAAAGTTGCTAAAATGCCATCTAAACCTGTACTAAATGCTGTTCACTTCTATTCTACACCGGAACCAGATCCAGAGACAAAAAGAATTCTTGATGAATACGTCAAACTATATAAAATGAGTATTTTCTATGTGCATCATGAGCAAGTTGCTGATAGAAATGCTCTTTATGCGATGTACGTTGACTATGCTGCAAAGAATGGATACAATAAGATTGCAGTCCCGGATTCGATTGAAGAAATGAATGCAATGATGCTCGCCACGATGTGCAAAGATGGAATCCTCGATGGACCAAATCCAAAACAAGAATATATTGTAGATGAAAATACAAAAGTCTATATCATTCGTCCATTTTGCTACTGCTTAGACAAGAACATAGATGAGTTCGTTCAGAAGCATGAATTAGAACTTCATCCAGGCGGAATTGATATCAAAGAGGAAAACGAAGTTTCTGTCAGTCGCGGAGCACTCAACAGACTCTACAATGAATCAGTGAATATCAACATCAACTTCTTCAGATCACAATTCCAGATCCAAGAAAAATATATTGGTGGAGGAGATGGTCTTGTTCATGAATTGGGTGACTTCGAGGAGTTTTAAAATATGTATCTTAATAAAAAAGTTTCACCTGGAATTACTTCCGAAATCATTCGTCACAACACTTTTTGATGAAATCAAAATCGCACAAAAGTTTACTTTTGAATTACAAATGAAATATATCAGCATTGTAGGCGTCTTTCGTGCTTATTCACATGTTTTCGCTAAAAATTATAGCGAAAACATTGAAAACATTCTTATTTCAGAATTATGGGTGCTATTTTTTGTCACTTTTGAATAGCATTTACAATTCATTTTTCCGATTCATTTTTCAGCCAGTGCTCTTTAACACCGTGCTGCTTATGAAGTGTTCTATATGACGATCATCATTTTGGATATCATTGTTCATAATAAAAAAATTGAAAATTAGAAATTGCTTTTGTGCGAATTTATAGGAGTTTCTAAGTACACATATACGCTTTCCATTCAAACTCAAAAATTATCGAAAAATATTTTATATTTATAAAAACTCTTACATACCAATAATCAACATTTTATTTTTGAGTTATGATCAAACCTTTATTTTTTGTGAGTCTTCTCAATTATATTTTTTAAAAAAGGAGGGAAACTCCCCTTCTTTCAGGAAACAGACCTCCATCTTTGGGCTCTAGCTCAAGATATCCAACCTGACAAAATTATGAACGGGGATCGAGAGAAAAGAACTTACCAATCTTTCTCTAAATAGTATCGAAATTTTAAATGCAGCCAAAACACGGAAATGCACACTCACCTTGATATATCTTTCATGCTTATATGCTGCCATTCATAACAAATCCTTTAATAGAGAATATTTATATGTAATATCAATTTGTTCTACTACAAAAATAATAAAAATTGCACAAAATACTCACGAATTCATATAAAATATCGACTTTAATGCGAAATCGCATCTACAAAGTCTTTAAATCCAAAGCTTATAATTTTTGAGTTTATTTGATTCTTTTAAAATGACTCAGCACACACCTCCAAATGACTCACATGTAGCATTGAAAAATACCACGTATTGAGAACTGGAGTAATAAATAATAAATTTAATGAATTATTCATAATAACAAAGACTTAAATAAAGCTTAGATTTTGAAAAAAAATGCTGAACTAGCATACTAAATTGTATTCAACTTATTTATAGATCACAAATTTTAAAAATTATCATTAAATCAATAATGAAAAATTGTAATATTGAGTAATCAGTTTCTATAATTACACACATATCACCACTATCATATGTGAGTTGTATCAATGATGTAAAATGTATTGCTTACGAATTCAAAAGATGAGATGTAATTTGTATTTCAAAATTGGTAATTTATTTTTAACCAACTCTATGATAATTTGATACAACAATAGTTGGCTATTGTGTGTATGTTATATGTTTTACTTGAAGCTGATTTGTTATAAAGGTCCAAAAAACGCGCTTTAACATATGGTTTTGATTGGTCCAGCATTTATTTTATGAGCATTTAGGAGGTTTGTAGTACATGAGAGAGTGCGCAAACGATATTCATTTTTAATCAGAATTATCGAAGTTTTAATCCATGAAATCTCGAATTTTACATGCTGTACCTATTGCATCCGTAGCTATTCCAGGCTCTGAGCCCCAATTTATCCGCTTTGAAATTACAGATTTCTCTGGAGAGAGAACTTTTCGCACCCGAGATGAAAAATATTCCTAACTGTTGAGTTTCCCTCCTTTTTATAAAACATTTCTTTAGTGTATATATTCAAAATTACTCGGAAGTTTACGGTTGTTTATCCTTCATTCGTCTGATATTTCCATTAATCTCAGAATGGCAAATAAAAATACGTCACCAGTTTTTTGAATAATTTTTCATTCATTTTTCAAATAATGAACAAGCAAGAAGAAGAACTATTCCAACTGGAGAGATTGTAATGCAAGGAGGTAATATGCTCGGACAGGTTCACTAAATGTTTCTTAATGGAATGGAAGAAATGCAATGATTTGTACATCTTAAAGCGAGTGAAATTAAATGTCAACGACCAGAAGCTCATGGAACTGAACAAGAATATATACCACCCCAATATAATACACGTGTACAGAACATGGGTAATGAGAAAGTACGCTTACTACTTAATTGACTATATCAAAGATGATTGACAGTCCGTCATTCAGCAGAATGGCCTCTTAGACATCAATGTATTCATAGTATATTTGTTTGACATGCTCAAAAGCTTGCATCACTGCCATGATAATGGAATTGCTAACCTTTCTCTTACCCCTAAGAAGTTTTTCATCGATAAATTTAACAGAATAAGAATGAGCTTGTGCAGCATGTCTTCGCATAATAACACTTATACTTCAACTTTTTGATGGAACCAAAGAAGACTCATGATATTTTATGCCTTGGCTTAATCTCCTATTACATGCTCACTGGTAAGTTGCCTGGTATAAATTTCGATGTTTTCGATTTTTATCGGCAGAGTTTGATTACTCAATACCAAGTGATATCGAGAATATGATTCAGATGTGCTTGAATACTTCTGTTAAAACTACTGCATTTGAATTATTTCAGCTTCCTATTTTTGCATTCTTTAGTTCAACTGTAGTTTCAAGCGGCATCTCAGTATGTATCAACTCCAGATTAGTATTGAATGATGTTCCTAAACCAATTCCTGTTGTTATTGGTTTGAGAAATTACCTTCAAAATTAAATTTATTGTTTGTATTATTAAAACTTTCTTTATATTATGTAGCAAAGTTTTTTTAGTATATATCTAATGTTAAATTTATCCATACTGGAAAAACAAAAGAAAATTGCGCCAATGATGATTAATTCTTGATTTAGTTAACATTTTATCTTCGATAGTTTTCATTACTGAAAGTGCTGCGCTCGATATGATTTTTTCACCCATAGGTCAGTTTTTGTTCAATTGTGTGGTTTACAAAAGCTCTTATTGATTTTTTTTTATATTTTCAGAATTGATAGTGACAAAGCATTGATTATGGAGAATTCTAGTGTGACTTCCTCTACTAGCGAGACCACATCATACAGTTCTAATGATTCTCTGCTTGCAATAGATAAAAATAGTTTGAAATCAAGTAATAAGAAAAGAAACTTTACTACAGCTATGTCACAAGAGCAGGTTACAGAGGCCTTGGTGAGAATATTCGCGTCCTACTATGAAAATGATGCACTAGACCAAAATGCTATATCTGATAATTTATCGGTCAAAAAACTTAGAGTCATCGTTCATACACTTAAACTCTCTACGGTTATAGAAACTACAGTTAGAAAGTCATATTTGTGCGAACTTCTTACACATTTTTTGAAATCGGATACAATGATAGCCAAGTACAAACGTTACCATGATGAAAAGGAAAGAAGCGCACGGAGGAGAGCTGAGAAAAGATTAGAAATAGAAGCCAGAAAAGAGCAATTTAATAAAAAAGAACAAAATATAGATCCGAAGCCAGCCGAACAAGGAACACAAATTAGAACACGATCTTATCATCAGGCACTTGAAAATGAAGCACAAAAACAAGTAAAGCAAAAAAATCAAATACAACCAAAAGCTCCATCATTAACCATAGAGCCTAACATTATGCATCAACCCACATTCATGCCGCTAACTTTGGCAGATGGGTTCCACGCAATACAAGTATTACAAAGATATAATGCAATAATATGGAAACTATCTGAGAAGATATCTGAGCTGGAAAAAGCTATATCTATATTAGTCGTTCGTATATCTGAAGCTGAACAACTGTATGGCGTATGAAATATCCGCATCTTAACCATATTTTCACTTTTCTGTTGTTGTTCATTGCTTATTCGTCCCATATGTTTTATTTATTGTCGCATTTTGTCTGGAAAAATTTTCGCAAACATCTGTCAATTTTTGACACTTTTTGCTCCTTTCATAGCCTTTCGATACTTTTTGACCCAAATGTCACTTTTGATGTCACTTCTGCATATTCATTATTATAATCGAAGAAAGAATCCCCTATAATCAACCCAAGGCCATGGAAGGTCTTTTATTGCATTTTCAGCCATATTAATTCCCCAACCTCATTTTATGTCAACTTTGTGGTAACCATTGCTGGGTCTATTATTATAAATCTGTAAGGTTAAATCTCAAATATTTATGAAACTGAGCTTTATTCAATCATATCAAGAAAACTTCTTGAACGTAACTATATTGTTTGAACATAACATACTTATATCTGTTTGATAAGTAGTATATATTATTGTTTTCCATGTATAATAAGGACATAATTCTTTACAATTGTTTTAACATGGGGCAAAAATGCATAAAAATAAGGCTATAACTTTACAATAGCTATAGCTCAAAGTCTATATATCATTTCCGGTGAACCAATGCTTCAATCATTCGATCCGGTGATCATAATTCTCACTTTTTAGGCCGCGAGCAAAATCAAAATCTGTCAAAAAATTTAAAAGTGACAAAATTTTAAACATTATTTGCTATATTTTTCTTATAGAATAAATTTATAATGAAAAATTTTGAGATCATGGGCAAAATTCTGATAAAGGGGGTAAAAATGTAAAACCAAATCTACCGTTTTTCAGGCCCAACATTGTTAGCAAAAAGTGAATTCTTATTAATGAGGATATCAAAAATCGAAGAATTTTGTGTTTTCTGTATAAAAATAGAAAGTGAAATGTTGCTGATAAACTGTTGAAATGTTTACAAAAATAAAAAAAAAATAATGGCAGCTCCACAGCCACAACAAGGTCCAATGACAGTTTATCCAATGAACGAAATGAACGGCACAATCAAGTACAACTTGATGTACCTCCCAATCTACGTCTCCAACGAGGACGAGAAGATGTACTACGCTGGTCAGCCTTTAGTTCAGCTTCCACCAGTCAAGCCAGAGGGATTCCTTGACTCCCTCTCCCACACACTCTCTATCGCTGGAAATAAGATCAACGCCGCTATGCAGCCAGTAGCAACAAAGGTTGACAACGCAATCCACACTGCTGGAAACAAGATCGCTGAGACATCATCTAAGGTCGCAACAAAGGCCACTGAAAAGTACCACGAAGTCAAGGAGAAGATGAACTCAAAGACGGGGGAAAATCCAGCTGAAGACGCTCCAAAGGAGGAAGAAGTCCCAGCAGAGCCAGCTCCAGCTGAACCAGCTCCACAGTAAATTAAATTATTATATTTACACTGATTCGATTTCACTTAATTTGTCACATTTAACATCAATACAACCTATTAGTCATGCCCATATAGCATTTGGGCGATCAATCGAAAAATATTATAACATTTTCAACACAAACTGTTTCTATATTATCTGTAGCCTATGCATTGTAGTTTAGTACTAATTAGAAAATGAAATTGAAAATATAAAAATTTGAAAATTCGATTTCTTCTATAATCAAGTTACAAATAGCATTTCCATAATCTGCATATTAGAGTTTTATATTGATTTTATTTGCAAACGAATTATAATATGAAACATTATTAATATGCAAAGATATGATGCATATAAGAAATATTGGCTATTTGCTGTGGTTTTGCGATGTTTCGGAGGTTAATAATAAAAATATTATATTTCATAAACATAAATAAACAAAATATTTATAACATATCTATTAAACAGGGATAAATAAAACTTCGCCATTTGAACAAATGACGAATAAAGAATTCATTTCAGGAATGAATTTCAATGATAAAACTGTGGAATTGCATTTGCAGACTTCTGAGAGTCCTGCGTTGATTTTGAACACCTCGCCAACTCTCACGGCACCATCAGTGTCTGCGACGATGACGTTATCGAATCCATCCAAAGAAGTCCACATCGACCAACAACTGAAGTCGAAGTTTGTGTCGAATTCTCTCATGAAGAGTCCGTTGATGTTGTATAACAAGAAAACATGTGACACGGCACCATCCTCTGCCCTCATTGCGTCAACGAGAACGAATCCCATCGATTTAGTGATGATGACTGAATGCGGCATTAATCCATCTTTGACATCAACAGCGTTCGTTAGAGTTCCTCTGCTGAGCGAAATGAACAGAAGGCATTTATCTCTTGTGCCTGCAACGATCTGGTCGAATGACCTGGACACTGCCATGCACGTGATTGTGTTTCTGTATGTTCTGACGATTGCTGGAGCTGAATCTAACTTTTGGATAGAAAGAGAGGCATCATTTCCTGCTAAAACTGTCCAAACTTCATCTGTTGTGCAAGAAATGACTTCTGCGTGTGATTTGATTGTGCGCACACTCTGTAGCTGCTGATTTAATGGGAAATTAATGAGATTGATCTCAGTTAAATCGTTTTGAAGACAATAAGTTGTTTTCGTTGATGAGAAATTCAAGAATGTAACATTTCGATCTGTGTCTTTCGTAACTGTTGGATTGATCGATATTGGTGCTGTGCTTGATAAAGTCGTTGGAATATCAATGTCATACTGCGAAATTACATGTAGTGAATCCGCTAATTCCGTCAATGTGAAGAAAGTGATTTTATCTGAATTTGCTTTTAGTGTTGAAATCGAAGCTGCCTTTAATATTCCTGATGTGTTAAGTTTATATGTAACGCTCTGTGTGTACTTTCTTTCTGCTGACCTTGGCTCTCTCTTTGGATGTGCTTCATTGAATAACTGTGGAGGAATTTGTCCGATTTGATCAAGATTCATCTCGATGTCTGTTATAAGGAATTCATCGGTTTTGTTGTTTGGATCGTCCCAGATTTCCTCATATAATTCCTTCCTGAAGACGTTGTTTGAATCAATGGCTGCTTGCCCATAGCGTTTGTAGCCCCAGATGAGATCAATCCATTCGTTGATGTGCTCGGAAACATAATCGCTTTCAAGTGCCTTTCTGTGCAAGTAAATGAACTCAAAGGCATCTTTGGCCCATGGCGGGACAACAACGTCACTGATTACTGTGTCAAAACTGGATCCAAGATCGAATTCGTTGCAATTGAGCAAAAATTCTGGCATGAAGAAGAACTCTGGAACCAACTCTCTGAAGTCTCCTTGTTGCTCCGATATAAGTCTGTATGAGTCAGCAATGGAGAAGAATAATCTCGAAGCGTGATCAAATCTTCCTCCCTGCATATCAATGTGGAGTGTTGTGAACGGTTCTATTCTGAGAAGCCAAAGGAAAACACTCAAAGGATTGATATATCCATTTCCGTATAAATATGGATCCATGTCAATCAACGTGAGTTCATAATACTTCGATTTCAACTCTTTCAGTCTATATTCTGTGAATGCGCCAACAGGAAGTGAGAAATCTCTGAAGATGTTTGGATTCGTGAAATCGATTTCCTTCGATTGGAAGTCTTTGAGGACCCATGGGAAAACGGGATATTGCGATGGATTCGCGAAAGTCCTTCCAGAGAAGACATTCAGATACATGATGTACTCGAATGTTGTGATTTCGCGTTTGATCCATTTGTTTGTTAAATCTGTTGATGCGAAGAATGTCTTGAAGTCTGTTGTCTGGAAATACTTTCCAGGACCTCCAAGATGGAAACTTTTGATAATGTGACTGATGATCTGTGTTGGATCGCTATCGAAATAAATCAAATATGAGCGGTGAGAATCCAAAAAAAATTCCATACCTAACAAAATGTGTCTATAAGTGCGCCACAACAAATGAATGATTTCGTCTTTTTGAATGACGATTCTCTTTGATATTTCAGGTGATGATTTTTGTATAACGATTCTCTCAGAGAACAATGTGAAGAAAGCATCAATTGTGCTCTTGCAAGTGTTGATTCTGCATGGAACTCTGAATATTTGTCTATCGTGAATCTCAACAATTTCCTTCTTTGCCTTTGGTGAACGATTTCCATCAGGTAATTCGATGATTGATGAAGTCGATCTGAGCTGCGAATTTCTCTTTCTATTTTCGACTTCTTGTTTTGCAACATTAACATCACCTTTGTCTCTTATCAACGATGCTTCCATGTGATCATCGAATGCGAAGTTCCTTCTCATCTTGTACGGACAGAATGCGGTGCTGCACCATCCATTGTCACGTTTGAATCTGATTGTTTTGTGTGATGATGGAGGAAGAGAAGAATTCCACGGAGCTCTATCTTGTGTGAGAGATCTCCACATATTGATCCAGAGTTTCTCGTTCTCTTGGATATTGTCTTTAATGCTGTCTTTCAACGGACTCAAGACATCGTCTGGTCTTAATATCTTCGGATTTTTGTGTTTCTTGTATATTGAAACAATTTGTGCTGCCAAATCTTCACCGAAAACGATTTCATCATCAAACTTCTTGTAAGGAATGTTTGCTTCTCTCTCCAAGAACTTCTGTGCCGCATATTGCTTCTCAGACTCCGACATAGCAAGTGGAGGAGCATTTCTTGTGTCATAGTTTGCTGCTTTAATTTTTGTGTAAATCAAAGCAAGTCCGTCTTTGTTGATGATTTTAGAGTTCTTAGCCAAAAATTCTTCGACTGTTGTTGGATCATTAGTATATAAATAAGCACAGAGCAATAGCATATCATCGGGTTTGACAACATTTAATGGACTTGAAGAGATTTTTTCGAAATTCGATGTCATCATGAAAACAATTGTAGAAACTAAAGCAGAGTCGGCCCATTTTCCATCTTCATTCAATCTCAGTCCAAAGTAAACCTTTTGGTCGCCCGCATTGATTAAATATGGAAGATGTTTCGGTCTTTCGATTAACTTCAATTTGCTGACATAATTTAATTGTATCTTTTGATTGCAGAATGGAGATTTAACGAATAACTCCTCTAAAGCAGGATTCCAAAGATGACAGGTTCCGTCCATTGGCATTGGTCGGAAGAATATGAATCTGAAAGCGATTTGGAATGCGGAAATGTGTTTTGATATTGGCAATGAATGCTGCATTAAATAATGGCACATAATGATCAAAATCTTGTTTTGAATGTATTCTCCAGGCGTTATCATGTTGAGGATCCTTCCAAACAAATTTATCAAATAGAAACTTTCTTTCCATTTCTGTGGGAAGACAGAAACAATGAAATCAATCAGAACATTAACTGTTTGTTCGTCTGAAGTGTAACATGCGAGAATTGGATAAACAAGAGAATAATCATCGAAATAGTAATTCAATGATTTATCGAGGCATGTAATTAAATTCTTGATGTGATTCTCTCCTAAAATAATTGCATTCCAAACAGCCAATGGGAATAATTCAGTAACACCGCTTTGTATTAACAATTTAAGGTGTTCGATAACGAATGTTGTTGCATAGTTTCTGTTGAATAAGAACATCATTCTTATGACAACATCGGGCAATCCTTTTCTCTTATTTGGAACATCAATGTAAGATTGAACTATTGTTCTTATGATTGCAACTGATTTCGCGTCTTGTATTGGATCAATGCATTTGATCAAAAGATTGACGTTATTGATGATCATTTGCTTGATGCCCAAAGGTGAATCAGGAGAATAAGCGATATCATGTAGATACGTGAATAACGATTCACTTTGTTCTTCATCGATTGAACTTGCAAGGAGTTGCAAAAACTTGTTGAATTCATTGTCTGTGATGCCTTCGAGGATATATTTGTCCATGATTTCATAAAGATACCTTCTGCATTCCTTGATATTGATTTCTTCTCCATTGAATCTCTCCTTCTTGATGTAGGCTCTTTCCAATGGCTTTATCCAATAATAAATTCTCAAGATTCGAGCGTAATATGGGAATGAAAGAATTTCCATTGGTATTGCATAATCTAGTTTGTAAATCGTTCTCGCCCAATGCTTTAAAATTCGTATATGATGATGAGCAGATGCGCGAATCCAGATTTCGATATTGAGCAAAATCTGCGAATAAAGTTGTTTGACGAGTTCAGGAATAGTGATAACTTGAATAAGGCCAAAGAAACGCGTGTACAACTGATATGATAAATGGCATTGATCAGCAGCAAGAAGCAAATGCGCAATTGCGCGGAATCCGCTGACATCAAGGAATGATATCTGAGCAGAATCTCCAAGATTGAAAACGTTCTTCAATATATCAGCTGCAATCTCTTCCAACAACTCAGAGCACTCATTGTTGGCATCAGGAATATCCAATTGAGCAAATAGCGGAATAACGCTTTCAACATTGCAAATGTCTACGAAAACTGTAGCGAATGTTGGTTCTGGTTTAACATGCTTTAATTGACACTCAGCGTGAATGTTTGGATTGCAAATTGTCTTACAACTGAACAAACCATTGGATTGCTGACTCTCGAAGTGCAATGTTCTTTGCGAATGACTTATAATGTTTCTTGGCCCAGCATCATAGGCCAAAGCTACATCATCATCTGAAAATGGAACATTATAAATGTCAAAGCTCGATAATCTCATTCCAACCATTGGATTGTTTTTGTATTTCGGTGGTAACTGATTGACTTGAACTGTAACAGGTCCTGGTTTCATATTTAATATCGCAAACTTTCCAATGATGCCATTATTAATAATCGCTCCATTGCAGTAAACATAAACTTTGCATCCAAGCTGTCCATTTGTTGCTGCTGTGTTTAAAACAACTGTCACTTGGCTCCATGATTTGTGCTTTAAAGGCAGATCGAAGTCTCTTTTATAACTTAAGTCTTCACTGAAAACTTTAACATCCAACAAATTGTTCTTCAAACATATCTTCAATGCGTGATAATTGCTGTCAGTAACCCAGAAAAGGATTTGCTTTGTCTTTCTATCTTCTTGATTGACGAAATAAATCCAGAAAGAGATTGTCAAAGTGCTTCCAAAGTCGCTGTCTTTCATTCCAGTTATTGTTACTTCAGAGTTTCCGTCGAGATTCATGTAAGCAGAAGGAATCTTTGATGTTTTCATCAGCATATTGTTGAATGCATTGATCACATTTTTATGGAAGAATGGAAGATGTTCTCCTTGAACAAGACTCATGAGAGAAATAAATCGTTGAACGACAATAGGTGATGTGTTTGTTGAAACAATTGTAACAATGAGCTGAAGCACTTTGTCGATGACTTCGGGTGTTTGATTTCCTTTAATACGCCATTCATCGATGAGATCAATCAAGAAAATATCGAAGTATCCTTCGCTGCATTTAACACAGTTCATTGTGCATTCATTGCACAACTGGATAAGGAAATTCAATATTTCGAGTAACTTTTGTGAATTCAAGAAAACTCTAACGAAAAGTGATAAAACTTTCGGTTGTTTGATTTCGAAATTTGGCAAAATATATGATAATGGACGTCCGGCAATAATGTGAACTAAGTTGTCTCTGATTTCGATTGTTGGGTCGTTTCCTGTGATTCTGTTAATAGCTGCTTCAACAGCAACTAATTCCTTGATTTGGATGGAATGATCTGTAGAGCAATAAGCTAAAAAGTTGACTGTGTCCATCAAAACTCCTAAAGATAATGAAGCATCGTTTGGAAGCTTTGATAAGTTCTTACATAAGTTTTCTGATATTGTTGAGAAGCTGCTTGCGATTAGAGGTGATAAAGCAATTGTTGCATTAATGATTGAAAGAATATCATGAATAACATTGAGTTCAGAATAATTAAATAATGAACTAATGAAAGTCTGAGTTTCATTGATAAATTCGACTGTAACTGATGAAGCACGACTCAAAAATGATTTTAATATACCTCCTGCGTGTGGTTGAGTTTGTTTCTCATAGAATATCGAATAAAATCTTTCGACAAAATCTTTGAAAGCAAATAATTGTGAAAGCAGTTTTTTGTCTCTGCAAATGCTTGCTAAAAGAACTAATATTCCTTTTCTTGCTATGGTTTCTTGTTCACTATTGTGTGCTCTGTATGATAAATATGGATCTAATATTCCGATTGAAATTTGTTCCATATATTCGTCCGATATTCTAAGATTTAATGTTGATATTCTCATCACAATTTCTGTGTAAAGATATGGATATTTCTGTGTTTCTAGAAGTATTTCTTTGACTTGATTTTGTGCACAGTTGAGTAGCAACTCAACAGCATATGCACGAAGAACATTAATTTGGTCAAAATCGTCAGTAGGGTTAAAAACAGTTTGTGAAGGATTAAATATTTTTGGAGTAAAGAGAATTGATGATGGTAAGTCGAATTTCTGCTTCTTTATCAAGCGCAAACATATATAAAAGAATGTAGTGTATTGTCTGTAATCGCAACTCTTTGATTCATCGAATAATATTTTGATGTAATTGGAAATGAAAATTGTTGTGAATTCTTTGTTAAAAGCAAATGATTCTGATATTAGTTTGATTTTCTCGAGAAAATCTGATGTGAATAAACTTTCTTCTTTGATGGGTTCAAGTTTGCTTATTTTTTCTGTTATAATATTAAAAACATTATCAAAAATAGTTTCAATTGGTGAATAATATTGCGTAACGCGTATGTATTCGATATTTTCTTGCGTATTATCTATGTTCTGCTGCTCTGTAATGTTTATATGAACATGATCTGAATTTATTTCTTTAATTACAGCATGGATCAATGGTATTATAAATAAATTTGTAATTTCTGTACCAGCAAATCTAAATGCCACGTTCATAAACTGTAATGAAACTAAATCGAGATTAAAAATTGAAACTGCGATTTTTTGGAATATAGAATCAATTACATTCACAGGAAAGGATTTTCCTAGTATTTTAACGCGATTAGTAATGAAATTTAATAGATTTCGTTGTGTATTTATTGGAGTTAAAGAATTTACATCGAAAATATGAAGGGCAACAGATCCTAATAAACTGAATGTCTGTATAGGCAGTGATTCTGTTTTCGAAAAATATGCCTGTAAAGGATTAATTAATCGATCAAAATTATAAAAAAATAAATATCGAAAGATAAGCTTGTAACAATAGTAGAATGCTGATATGGAGAGATCTTTGTAATCTGTCATACAGCTTTCATTTGTCGAAATATTGATTATTTGAAGGCAATTCAATAAATTAACTAAAAATTCGGGATTTCTGCATTTAACGAAGAATGGGTACCACGACAAGAACGAATATAACACAATATTTATGAATAATTGTGGGTATTCAGTTCTAAACTGATCCAATTTCGATAATTTCTTCAATAATTCGGGATAGAAAGGAAATTTGAAGTTAATTGTTTCTAAAATTGTCAATATATCATCATCTGGTTGCAAATCTTTTTCAATTTGCTTTATAACGGATGGATTTAGTTGAGGAAATTTAATTTCATCGATAAAGGATCGAAATTGTTCGTCCATGGCCTCAAAAGTGTCGCTGTGGACGTCGGGAAGAGAAAGCACCTTAATGCAGAGAATTGATTCTTCGAGAAGGTGCAAATTTTCCATTTTCCTCTTCTACCAGGGATTTTCTTTTCATCCATTATTCTTTGATATTTAAAATATACGCATTCATATATTCACTTTTTGAAATATATGTTTCGCTTAAATCTCATATTATTTCCAAAATTAAAAGGTACGGAAACTCGAATCCGCACGTAGGATTTTCTCTTTATTTAAACAGTAGACTATATAGGTATATGTGATGTTAGTGTGAGGGCAACCTAAGGGGAAAAAACTGTTATATATTGAGTTACAAATATTACCCTATTTAACATCAGGATCGCCACTCCCCCTGCCTTAGAACATATTTACATGTCATATTGTCAGATTAATTTTTTAATGGATGGCTATACCGAGTTCACCCAAAAATCATATGGAAATTGCAAGCCAAGCATTTGCAAGATGATTTATCTCTTATACTACTATACATCTATACCATTAGTTATCCAAGAAATGGATCTTCAATAATGCGATTTTCATTTTTCCAAAAAAATCATACGACAATCACTAACTTTACCTCTGGATTGCTCAAATATTTCGTGCATGTCGACTATTGCAGAAATAAAAAAGATATCATGCAGTTAATAATTTCTGATCCTAAATTTTCTGATCCTTAAAAACAATATTTGATTAAAATCTAACGATGAATCGTAATATATGGGCGATTTATCGCATATCTGCACATTTATTATTAACCAATTCTTACAAAACTTCGAAATTCTGCTGATGATTTTCTCAAAAACATGAAAAATATACTTATTTGTATGCAAATAATATTACCGTTGTTAGTAGTATCATACAGAGAGTCTATTCATTAATTATTAAAACTTAGATACCAAAAACCAAATGTTTCTCATAATATTTTCGGAAAAAGGCTTTTATATTTTAAAAATAACTATTGAGAATAAATATATTTATAAAGTATATCATATCAGCATAATATAAAGTCTTGAATCACAGTTTTTTGAATTTTCATTAAAAATTTGATTATTTTTATTTCACCTCTTTTCTCTGGTGTTTCGCATTCATTATGAATTATTGTAAACATTTTATGATTTGAATTTTTAAAATATCTGTTGTATTGTTATAAATGAATAATTCTTTATATTTTGAATAAAAAATTTCAAAGCGAATTTTAATTTTCAGATATTATACATTCTGCAATATCTCCTGTTTACATAGTATTGATTTTCAAATCAAAAAGTCGATTTTAAACATTTACCATTTTTAATTTTCTTGATTTATTGAGATAGCAAAAAAATATTGTGATATTCTTAACATATGATCAAGTGATATTTATATTTTAATACTTAAGATAGCAGAAAAAATTTGTTTAGACTCCATAAAGTCGACTGAAAAAAAACTATCTTTTTGGACTTGAACCTGATGTACATATTACCTAAATGTGTTATACAACGGCTACACTACATGGACAGATTCAACCTTTTCTTTCATTTGTGATATTTAAAATATTCAAACATTAAAAGTAAGTTAAAAAATATGTGCACCGAGATTTGAACAACAATCCTTTTTCCATATTTCCTGACACCCCTCATTTAGGCCTGTGGCGATCCTGTTGTGAAATAGGGTATTTGTAAAACTATTCAATTTTTGATAGGCTGGGATAGGCTATCCTAAGTATGCGGCACTTACGCATTTTCCAATGGCGTATTTTTTGGACATGTGCAAAACCGTTACGCACTTGCGATTTGTAAAAAAATAAATATTTATAAAGTTAAAATAGAAGTGACTTTTCACGGCAAATGTACTTAATAATAGCTCTTATCATAGAATCATTCATAAAATTCACCAATTTCCTATCAATATGCTATAGTGCGTGTTCAATTTTAAAACACACTGATTTTTTTATGTGGTGCGCATAATTGATAGTATGCACAGGCTAAATAAGTTCTGAAAAGTTAGTAATTAGATGTTCGCAGAGCTCGAGTCTTCGCCTCGAGCTCTGCGAACATCTTTTTATATTATAGTTACTACAGAATTAGTTTTACAAGTTAGGGTCCCCCCCCTATATAGAAAATAAATTTTTGAATTACTTACAAATCAACGTTAATTTTGATTTTAAAACTTATGACTTTATAAAATGTAATCAGTTTTAAAAATAATTTATGACTAACCAACCAACCTACCAACAAATTAAAGCGAAGGGCTTCGCCCACGCCCCAAAGGGGCAAGGAAATGAGGGTAAGGAAATTTTGAAAATTAATTTTAGTGGTTATGAGAGAAAATGTAATCAGTTTTAATAATAATTTATGACTAACTAACTAAGAAAAGAAAGCGAAGGGCTTCGCCCACGCCCCAAAGGGGCAAGGAATTTATGAAGAAAGAAATTTGAAAAATAATTTTAGTGGTTATTCTGATTTCTTTTCTTCCTCTTCTTTCTTCTTTTCCTCTTCTTTCTTTTTAGCCTCTGCTTCCTTCATTCTTTTTGCGATCCACCTCGGATTCTTCTGTCTTCCTGCAGCAAGTGCTGCTAATTGTTTTTCTGTACACTTGCGTTTAGGCTTAACTGGTTTCTTTTCTAAGGATGTAAGTCCTTCATCAGTTTGTTCAGTCTTTTTAGACTTTCTTGTTTTCGTCTTTCTTGCTTTGAGTTCGTGACCTTCGGTCTTGGAGCTAAGCTCCTTTAATATTTCTTCCTTTAATGTCGATTTCAGAGTTTCGAAGTCTGTCATGTTTTATATTGGATAAAAATTTAAAATATTATTTTT